>JAWWNI010000599.1:147500-251904 GCA_034642065.1 Darevskia nairensis | reverse complement strand
GCAGCTTACACTTCTCCTAATTTTGTGATGCAGTTCTCCGGTTAAAAATGGGCACGATAAGGGGACGTGTACATGAAAATGTATGTTGCTGTTGTAAGTGTGGTTTGCACCCATCACCTTTTCCCCTGACAGGGACTCAAGGTGGCAGCTAAATAAAAGGTAAAGGTAAAGGGACCCCTGACCATTAGGTCCAGTCGTGTCCGACTCTGGGGTTGCGGCGCTCTACGGGTGCTGCTAAACGCCCTCTGTCTTTGAGCTCTTTGCTCTCCTACTTTTAAAGCTTGCCGGGTTCTGGGAGATGGAGGGTCTGGGATGCTTTCTAATGACAACGTGTCAGTCGGGTGTTGTTCTGGGTCTCCATGATTTCCCAGCTTTTCCCCTCACCTGCCTCTGAGCTGTGACCTCCTTCAAACCTCTGTTGTAAATCTATACTGTCTTTCCTCTTCCTCCTCTCTGGAAGGGGACAGGATGGGGAGGCGGTCTCCACCATTCCTCATCCGCTACCCAGCCCCTGACAGATAACCCCCCCATGATGCCCCCCCTGCCCTCACTTCTCACCCTCCCCACGCATCACCACACCCTCCCTCCCCTCCCCACCTGCTTGTGCCACTCACCCTCTCTGCCCTCTCCCTTGCCTGCCTATGCCACTTGCCCTCCATCACGGCACTCTCCTCTGGCACTCTGGCAACCAGCAGAGTTGTGCCAGAGTGCTGGACCAGAATGCACTTTGGCATGAACCCACTGATGATCACCAGAGTGAAACATCTTTGAGTCCAGCGCTGGACCAAGAATGGGACATTGCATGATTGAAACAGAAGCCGGGATTGGTTTTCCATGATCTGGGATATCCTGGTTAACAGGGGATATTTTGCCTGATCTTAGTTCCATTGTTGCCTGGGAGCAGCTACCGCAGAGACCAGAAGCCAAACATGGGCTAGCAGGGTGATCCAGCTGCAAAAAAAGAGAGCCTTGTGTGATTTCAGATTACACAGTGAGCAGCAGCTCCACTTTAGTCTGCATTAGTACAGAATTCATCTCGAGGAATTTCCCAGTTCTAAATGCTGCAGAGCAAGGGGAGGAAGACACAAAAACAACACCATGGAATCAATTGCGTGGCAATGTCCCTCCCCTCCCCATGAAAATGAATGACGCAGACACATTGTATAATTTTTAATGGGCGTAAAGGCCACAACTTTATTGGTTATGGATGTTGAGCGGTATTGGCTTAGGCATTGGACCCTAACACTATATCCGACCCCAACCCGTGTGTTGGAAGTCCGGGAAGGGTTAACCACCAGTAGGGAGGCCAGTGATGGTGCATCGACTGGAACTCCCCCTGTGCTCACCGTTAGGGCCGTGCCTTAGGCCCTCACCTCCCTAGGCTTCGGACAGGGCCACGCCCCCCAGAATCCTTTAACGGAATGCCCTTCATCATGAGGGGCAGATGATGGCGTTATCTCCCCTCCTCACCTCTATAGAACCTTTCCAATGCCTAACCGCCAAACCAAGGTTGTGACGAATTGCTACGAGGTAGGTGAAAAAAACCCATCTGGCTATTCCAAATGGGAAAAAGTCCCTACCAGGCCCCTTGGCCAACCAAGGCCACCAACCGAAGTCCATAGCAAGGTCAAAGGCTACCTAAACTAAACCTAGAGCTAAACCTAAAGGGTGGGTGGGCGGGTGAACCTATACGGCTGGGTCAGCTGGGCGAAAGAGGGAAATTCCCACCCGACACAAGCTTAAAGGGACTCTGACCACGCCTCCCAGCCACGCGGGTTGGGTCAGCCGGTGAGTGACGTGGACAGAAATGCTACCAATTGCACAGGGGCTGAGCTCAGCCCCTGCACACATGATCAGGTCGTGACGCCCGCAAATCCACCTCCTGCTCAGTGCGGAAGTGGCCCTCTTAGGGAGGTCTGGAGAAGGAAGGAATGGGTCCAGCTCTTACTCTGGGCACCCTCTGGGTAGGAATTTTGGACCTGCATAAAGAAAGGCAACCACCCATCAGTACTAGAGAGGATGAGCACTACTAACAACTCCAAAACTATACAAGCAAATATTTGGTGTGTTGTGGGTGTGTTGCGAGGGTTGTGTGGTTTTGTGAAATCTTCCTCCCAACAGTCACTTTCAGCTGGAGAGATCAGGCAAATTACTTTTGGTTCCTGTTCGACTTAGCTCTTATAAACAAACAAACAAACAAACAAACAAACAAACAAACAAACAAATAAATGGCTGAACTTCTGCCCTCTATCAGTCTCAGCACCATCTTGTTAGGTTGTACGTGATTTTACGGGGGGGGGGGGGGGGCCCTTTCCCACAGGCTCTGGCTGTGAGCAACAAAAGCGAGGGAAATGCAGAAAATGTGCCTCTTGTCAATCTCCACGCGAGATGGCAACACCGCCAGCAAAATTAGTGATTCTGGGCCATGGTTTTCTGTTCCAAATCAAGTGTCCACCTACACCATCGTGGGCAGTGATGTCCTTGGGGAATGATGTTTTGTGTACTTGTGCATCATTGCCGAGCGGCATGCTAAGCATGAGAATTAGTAGCAAAGCTTTGCAATCCATCTACTCAGAGCCCATCGTCCTGCGAACAACATTTTGCTCCAGTTGGGGAAAACTCCACCTCAGGTCCAGTTAAGCTACTAACCTCCTTGACAAGAATATGGAACTGCAGGTCATGTCTAGGGAAGGAGTTTCCTCATAGAATCAAACAGATGGAAGGGGAGACACTCTGCAGCAACCCCCTAGGCTTGGCACCCAGTAAGGCGGAACTGGTTGCAATGCCCTAAATCCACTTCTGATCTAGTCCAACCAGCTGCTTGAGGAAGGTAATCTAGAGCTGGACCAACTGCAACAGAGATCCTGCCAGCCCTCTGGACAATTGACTCAATTACCAACCAGCTCTCACTGTTAAAATGTTCCCCCTAATGTTCTTGGGAGAAAAGCAATGACAAAGCTAGACAGCATCTTAAAAAGCAGAGACATCACCTTGCTGACAAAGGTCCATATAGTTAAAGCTATGGTTTTTCCCAGTAGTTATGTGTGGAAGTGAGAGCTGGACCATAAAGAAGGGCTGATCGCCGAAGAATTGATGCTTTTGAATTATGGTGCTGGAGGAGACCCTTGAGAGTCCCATGGACTGCAAGAAGATCAAACCTATCCATTCTTAAAGAAATCAGCCCTGAGTGCTCACTGGAAGAATAGATCCTGAAGCTGAGGCTCCAATACTTTGGCCACCTCATGAGAAGAGAAGACTCCCTGGAAAAGACCCTGATGTTGGGAAAGATGGAGGGCACAAGGAGAAGGGGACGACAGAGGACGAGATGGTTGGACAGTATTCTTGAAGCTACCAACATGAGTCTGAACAAACTGTGGGAGGCAGTGGAAGACAGGAGTGCCTGGCGTGCTCTGGTCTGTGGGGTCACAAAAAGTCGGACATGACTAAATGACTAAACAACAACAATTGTTCAACCAAAATCTTCCCTTCTCTCCCTTAAAAGTCTCTTAGACCAGGCACTTCCCTCCAGATAGGGATGGGGCAGAAATTTAGATTGCCCCCAAAATGGGGATGTTTAGGATAATAGGCAAGGAAATATTTGTTAAGTATTATCCTTCCTTCGCTCACTCTAGTGAGTGATGTAGCAGAGCAAATCCCCTCTATATTCACAGAAGCTAGTTGATTAGATTCGTTTGAATCTTTACAAGATGACTAATCCAATCTGGCTTGCCCCCAATGGATTATTTCTGGTGTCCCCTTTTCTCCCTCTTAAAATACAATAAAGACTATAGGTTTACTCACTAGTTGTTCACAGTACACATCCTAGAAGGCAGGCTTTAAGCTTCGGGTTACAAAGATATAATGTGTGCCACACCTTTTGTGAGGATGGGCCTAGGTGCTGCTGGCGGAGAGCCAGAGACTTAACTGAACTGAATCGAACAGAGCTGAAACCGAACAGAAGGAGACAAAAATGGTTGTGTGACTCTCCCTTTTATAGAGTCCCACTTGTCTGCTGAGTCATTTACAAGAGGAACAGGGAGTTACACATTCCCCCTGTCTCTGTCCACTCGAGGAAGTAAAGGCATGTTTTTAATTGAGTGTACTGATGTAACACATCCCACACCACATTGGAAAAACTCAACTGAATTCACATTCCCTGGAGCAATAGGCAAGCGCCGATATCATTGAAAATTCACCCTTCTCTGAATTTTATCATGCAGTTCTCCAGTCAGAAAGCTGTGTGCACAAATGCATGCCTTTGTTGTCTTTTATGGAATAGAATTGGAGAGCTGGAAGGAACCCCCAAAAATCAACTCTATAAAACCTATGATTCTATGTTGAGATTCCTACATTTGCAGGGGGCTGGGACTAGATGGACACTTGGGGTCCCTTCCAGCTCTACAGTTCTAGTATCCTATTATTCTTTATCTGAAGAACATTATAATCACCATTAATATCTTAGGCAGGGTTGTAAAAGGGTGGGAGAGCAGGAAGCTGACTCACATGAGACTCTGAATCTCGGGGTTGTGGGTTCGAGCCCCAAAATTGGGCATAAGATTCCTTCATTGCAGGGGGGGGGGGTCGTTTCCAACTCTGCAATTCTATGATTCTATCCCCCCGCCCCAGTCTCCCCTTTCCCAGCTAAGCATCCTTTCTCAATGGGACCTGTTTCCCACATGCCTAACCATTGCCACTGATCTCCCCTGATTTCAATAAGAATTGATTTCGATACAGATGCATCTTCTTAAAATGCCGTCTGTTCAACCTGTCCATGTGTGATGGCCTGGGACTCGGGCTCGGACTCAGAACCAGAGGAGGCTCAGCCTGCACTGGACCCTCTGCCTCAGACATCGGCTGAACCAAGTCTGGGGCCTGATTCTGAGGAGCCTCAGTCTGCACAGCCTCCCCTGCAACAAGCACCAGCTGAGACGAGTCTGGGGCCCGAGCCTGCCCTGGTTCCAGATGCGGGGAATACCTCGTTGCAGTCAGCCGGGTCATCACCAGCAGCTGGTCCACTACCGGCTGAGGCTGAGGCTGTTAGCATTTCATCCCTCCCTTTGTGAGAATCGGATGACCTGGTGATCACAGAAAAGGGGGAGGGAACTGAGTCTTTGAACTTCCTTTTCCTGACTCTGAGCCTCATGGTTTGAGGGAGTGTGTTTCCATCTCTGCTGTAGATCAGATGTGTGTGTAAGAAGCTATGCCACAGTCTGTACAATCTGTAAATATACTGTAGCTTATAGGAATAAAGAAGAACTGCTTCATAGCTATTGCAGCCACATCTGTTTATTGAACCTCTGGAGTTGGTGCTCATAACGCACTGTTGTGAGTCCAGGTATCCAGGTGTTCCAGTCTTCCTGCCTGGCCCAGTCGGGGCACAAAGGGGGCACAAGACATGGACAGATCCTGGCATCAATCCACAGAGGCGGCTCCTGGGTCCAGTAACCCACCGGCATCTCCTGAGCTGCAGAGACTCGGCTGATAGAAGAAGAGACCTGAGTACTTGCAGGAGGAGTGCTCGCCTTCAGGCAAGATGGGGTGATGAGTCATCAGGGGATAGGGACCGACCTTTACCCCGTCTAAGATAAAAAGTGGTTAGACCCTGCCCCAGGTTGCGGGAGCAGCATTGCTGTTTGCTAGATCCTGCCTGTGTTCCTGTTCCTGACCTGCCCTGGTTTCCTGCCTGCGTTCCTGTGCCTGACTCGCCCTGGTTTTCCTGCCTTCATTCCTGTTCCTGACCTTGCCTGGCTTTCTGCCCTGCACCCAGCTTCAGCTACATCGGACTGCCTCTATGTTGACTCTTTGGACCACGGTCCGGACTTGGACCTCGCCTCTCGGGTAACCCATGGGACCAGCACACTATGCCACGATGTGCCACAGAAAGGCACTGGACATAGTAAAAGATCCATCGCATCCTGGTCACCGTCTCTTCGAGCTCTTGCCGTCGGGACGGAGATACAGGACGATGAGGACAAGAAACAAGCCGTCTTAGGAACAGCTTCTTCTCCAGAGAAATCTCGGCCTTGAATGGGAAGTCTGGACTTTGAAAGTCATCTAATCTTACCTGTTATGTTTTATCATTGTATGGTTTTAATCAGTGTGTATGGTTTTAATCAGTGTTTTTGTAGTTGTTTTGTTTTTGCATGGAGTGCCCTATCTGGGTGGATGGAGCAGCCGAGTAATTTCTTTGTCCCTGAAGGGGACAATGACAATGAAATATATTCAATTCATGTTCAATTCAATTCCAAATGTCCAAAAGGGTCACCACCGTACCATCACCACTGCCACTGCAAACAGGGGTGTACATCTGGAATAGCTGCATGCTGATTTGAGGAACGACGTTGCCAGCTTTGAAATCCATGTGTGCATTTGGAAGGGAAACTTGGCTGCAGGTATTTGATATCGAACTGCCGTCTTCAAGAATAGGAGGTCTAAAATTTAAGGTGTGGGATGCCTGGTCCGCTCTGGTCACTCACTGGAACCTTCCAATTGACTCTCTGCACAGATAGATTGAGGCAAGCAAAAGGTGAGGGGAAAAAAAAGCTTTTTAAGCAGTATTCATGTCACTCGCTCGCAAGCAGGTAAAGTTTGCTGTTGTTAAAATTATGTGGAAGTCTGTCGTAATGGAGAAGACTGGGCGGGGCGAGGGGGAAAGGAAAAACCCACATCAACATGCAGAACTGTTCATCATTCATTTCAGCATTTCCCAGGCAGCCCCTAATAAATCGTCTGGTCAGCAAGCGTGACATGAAAGTGCCAGAAAATATGATGGGAAGTCAGCAAAGTACAGCGGAGTGTGTGGGATTTTTTGGGGGGGGAGGAGGGGGAAACAACCCGTGTCTCCCCAGTTTTGAAGACAGATCCTCAATATGTGCATAATTCAGATTGTGCTTTGCAGAGATGGAAAAACAACAACAACCCAGGAAAGATTTATGGATTGGACTCGGAGGCAGAATTCATATCAGAGTGCTAGGAGGACACATTTATTTAAGCGTAGCTATGTCAGAGATGGCTGCCCAAGGACAGGCAAAATACCTTGTGAAAAACAGGCTGGTGGCATCCATTGAGCAGGCAGAAACCACACAGGTAAAAGCAGTAGATTGAGAACACAGTAGCACAGGAGTGGAACTCGGGTGCCCAGGTTTTTGTCATCCTTTTAATTGTTTGTTTGTTACATTTTTATCCCACCTTTCTGGCTAAAAGATCCCAAGTGGCAAAGAAGCCAATGAGCAAAATATTCAAAGAAATGCTCAAAGGAAACAGGTCGCCTGGAACTGAAAATAATTCCATAAGGAGCTTCTCCACCCCCATCATCCAGTCCAGACACCGAGGTCCAGCTCCGAGGGCCTTCTGGTGGTTCCCTCATTGTGAGAAGCGAGGTTACAAGGAACCAGGCAGAGGGCCTTCTTGGAAGTTACACCTGCCCTGTGGAACGCCTTCCTGTCAGATGTCAAGGAGATAAACAGTTGTGAGATTTTTAAAAGACATCTGAAGGCAGCCCACACACATAGTGTTGTGTTGTATTTTTACTATTTTGTTGTTGGGAGCTGCCCAGAGTGGCTGGGGCAACCCAGCAGATGGGTGGCATATAAATATAATAATAATAATAATAATAATAATAATAATAATAATAATAATAATAATTAATAATATCATCTCTCCCCATATGAACTGACCTAGACCTTGTGCTCATCCACTGAGGTCTTTTTCCATGTGCTCGTCTGTGTGAGGTCTGGAGGGTGACAATTCGAGAATGGTCCTTTTCTGCGATGGCTCCCTGCTGGTGGAATGCTCTCCCCAGGGAAGCTCGCCTGGTGCCTTCGTTGCACATCTTTTGGCACCAGGTGAAAACGTTTCTCTATAACCAGGCCTTTATAACATTAAATGGCTTTTTAAATGTGCTTGTGGGAGGGGTTATTAGTTTGTTTTTGTTCTTGTTATTTATTATTTTGTGCGGGCTGCCCTATGATCTTTGGATGAAAGGTGACATACAGATATAGATAGATAGATGATGATGATAGATAGATTAGATAGATGATAGATACAGATAGAGAGATAGATGATAGATAGCTAGCTAGATAGCTAGATAGATGATAGATCAATAGATAGATGATAGATACAGATAGATGGATAGATAGATGATAGAGATGATAGATAGATGATAGAGATGATAGATAGATGATAGATCAATAGATAGATAGCTAGATAGATAGATAGATAGATAGATGTAAGTTGGCAAAGGTTCCAAAAGGACCACAAAAATGATCAAGGAGATGGAGCAACTCAACTACGAAGAAAGCTTGCAGGGTTTGGGACTTTTTAATTTGGAGAAGAGGTGAGTAAGAGGAGAAATGATAGGTTTTATAAAGTTATGCCTGGCATGGAGAAAGCAGGTAGAGAAAAGTTTCCCTCCTTCATAAGGCTAGAAGTCATGGGCATCCAATGAAGCTGAATGTTGGGAGTTTCAGGACAGATAAAAGAAAGCCCTTCTTCGCTCAGCACATAGTTAAACTATGGAACTCGCTGCCACAGGAAGCAGTGATGGGCACCAACCTAGATGGTTTCAAAACAGGGTTAGACAAATACATGGAGTAGTGGGGATATCAATGGTTACTAGTCATGATGGCTCTGTCTCCAGAGTCGGAGGCAGCCATGCTTCTGAATCCCAGTTGCTGGAAACCACAGGATTACTTTATGTATTACAGGATTACTTTATGTATTACCCTTAGATGTATTAAAGTAATAATTTCCAAACATCGCTCAAGAATTAGGAATAACGTTGTAGATGCCCCTTTGGTAAATCATTTTATTGAAGCACCACATACAGATGAGGATGTCACTTTTTTTTGTTATTTGGACTTATAAAGGACCCACAGAGCAGGCACAAAAGATTTTGATGCAGAAAGAGACGGGGTTTATCTTTTTATTGAATTCTTTACATCCTGCAGGTCTAAACACGGACATTGATTATAGTTGTTTCTTATGAGTTATCAATACCTTTGAGTTTTATATTGTGTTACATGTGTATAGCGCTTTAAGAAGGCACCATGACTGTGTAATTGCTATCACCTGAATTTGTTTGTATGCTGTTCTATTTAACTGGAGACTTCAGTAATGTTACCTTATTCTAGCAACCTTTGGTCATTACCATTATGATCTTGTTGAATTACGTATGGTATGTATGATTTGGAGCTTGATCATTTATATTGTTGATTTGGTGCGGTTAGGATGTTAAAACATTGTATTATATTTATTTATATAGAAGTCTGTACCACTGAAGAAGGCCGCATGGCTGAAACAGGATGACTATTCCGGGAATCCTTGTTTGAAACTTGTGACATTATAACAACTTTGATGCACCTGTTGATGGTTTGAAGATTCATTTGGAACCTGAAAAGCTCTTCAAACCTCTCTTTGCACCTGTTGGCTCCCTTCATTTACAAGAATCACTAAGACTGCAATGACTTTTTTGAACTAGTACTGTGATGCTACTACCCGCTTGGGCGCTCTTTATTTGTTGTTGCCTTATCATTATACAATTTTGGCTATGATCCAATTGTATCTGTGTGTGAGTGCCTGGAGGCGGTTGGAGGATGGATGGTGGCTAACAGATTGAGGTTGAATCCTGACAAGACAGAAGTACTGTTTTTGGGGGACAGGAGGCGGGCAGGTGTGGAGGACTCCCTGGTCCTGAATGGGGTAACTGTGCCCCTGAAGGACCAGGTGCGCAGCCTGGGAGTCATTCTGGACTCACAGCTGTCCATGGAGGCGCAGGTTAATTCTGTATCCAGGGCAGCAGTCTACTAGCTCCATCTGGTACGCAGGCTGAAACCCTACCTGCCCGCGGACTGTCTTGCCAGAGTGGTGCATGCTCTAGTTATCTCCCGCTTGGGCTACTGCAATGCGCTCTACGTGGGGCTACCTTTGAAGGTGACCCAGAAACTACAACTAATCCAGAATGCGGCAGCTAGTCTGGTGACTGGGAGCGGCCGCCGAGACCACATAACACCGGTCTTGAAAGACCTACACTGGCTCCCAGTACGTTTCCGAGTACAATTCAAAGTGTTGGTGCTGACCTTTAAAGCCCTAAATGGCTTCGGTCCAGTATACCTGAAGGAGCGTCTCCACCCCCATCGTTCAGCCCAGACACTGAGGTCCAGTGCGAGGGCCTTCTGGCGGTTCCCTCACTACGAGAAGCAAAGCTACAGGGAACCAGGCAGAGGGCCTTCTCAGTAGTGGCACCCGCCCTGTGGAACGCCCTCCCAGCAGAGGTTAAGGAGATGAACAACTATCTGACATTCAGAAGATACCTCAAGGCAGCCCTATTTAGGGAAGTGTTTAACCTGTGATATTTTATATCTGTTGGAGGCCGCCCAGAGTGGCTGGGGAGACCCGGCCAGATGGGCAGGGTACAAATAAAAGAATTATTATTATTATATTATTATTGTGCTCAGATCCTGCTTGCGGGTTTCCCACAAGCACTTGGTTGGCCACCGTGAGAACGGGATGCTGGACTAGATAGGACACTGGCCTGATAGGACACCAGGCTCTTCTTATATTCTTAGCTTCCTTCACTTTTGAGGACTTCCATCAGTATTTATTAAACTCAAGAATTGGTACCTATCACCCTCTAACAGAAACTTGGGACATGTTTTTCATGAAATTTGATAAACACAACAGAATCAATCCCACTATTGGGAGGAAATACCAAACCAGAGCTCCAGAGACTGATCACACAACATTTCAAACTGAGAAGAAGAGAGCTTCTGTTTCTGTGAAGAATGATTTGTTTTCACATGCAATGCTAAATTGTTAAATATTTGTCTATTGGGGGCATCTCCACTCACTGAACATCTTTCAAGTTATCCAGTTAGTCAGTGTCTGCCTCTTGAAAGTCAGGCCTGCTTCCCAGGTACTTAAAGCAGTTAGAGATGATGATGAGAGGGGGGGGGGGGAAGAGAGAGAGAGAGAGATCCAGGTTTTGACTCAGTACAATAAAACAACAACTAACAAAATGGCATATTTAAGAAATGAAAATGAAGAGAGTGTGTTGCATAATTACACTAAAGATGACAAGATTGTTGCGCTCAGGAAAAATGCCTGGAGGCGATTTCTCAAAAGTAGTTTAAGGTGATTTAAAGCTTGTTTAAACATCGTGCCGAAGCATCTGTGATTACAAGCAAAGGAAACGGAAAGTTTCTCATTTTGTGTTGCTGGATAGTTTCAGAATATGTTGCACTGGGGAAAAGTTCCAAGGGCAGGAAACTCGCAGCAGCTATGGATTCTTCTGGATGGTGGAGACGGGGGTAAATTGCAGACAAAGGCCAGTGATGGGTGGGGGAATCTAACACTTTCTATTTTACTTTGAGCTTCCAGATGGATGTTCATATCCACCCTCCAGAACTGTGGAATGGAAGGAACAGAGTGCTCAAGGGAACATATGGTAGTGTTCCATTTAAAATGGTAAGGATTTCATAACTACCTTGTTGGATCAGCTTCTGTCTCAAGGGTGTGTGTGTGTGTGTGTTAAGTATTAGGGCTGCCAGGTCAGAAGCATCCTAGACCCTGAGTTTTCAGGGCTCAAACCCCAGACCTAGGAACAGCGCCGGGTGATGTCACAGAGTTAGGTCCCGGAGACGGAGGTTAATTGGGAGAGGGGAGTGGAAAAGGACAGTCAAAATCCAATTACATCTTCAACCTCTGTTTTTTTATTGTTTTGTAATATACTACTCAAAAATAAAAAAGGGGCACCCTGGCTAGTCAGCTGCATCTTGCAAGCTCAGAAACAAAGGTGTTGCTGGCCATTCTTGTTCTTACTTATGCAAAATAGGGGGAATTATGTGAATGGGTACACATTATATATAAAATGCAAAATTCAGCATCTTAAACCTTTAAAAGCACAGAACGCCCATAGGCTTGTCCCTCCCAGAGGCATTAAGACAGAAATGAAATAAATTGGGGAGGGGGGGAAGAATCTGTGGCCCTCCAAAAAATATTGATTTATTTTTACATTTATACTCCACCATTACTCCATAGAACCCAGAACATGCATTAATAGTTTTCTTCCTCCCCATTTTATCATGACAACAACCCTGTGAGGTAGGTTAGGCTGAGAGACGTTGACTGGCCCAAGGTAAATGCTGTGAGCTTCATGGTCAAGTGGGGATTTGAACCCTGGTCTCACAGGTCTAAGGCCCAGCACTCTAACCACTATACCGCCACTGAGCCATGTTGGGACTATCAGATACTCCCATCATGCTGGTTTATTGGCTAGGCTGGCTGGGCCTGAAGGGATACCTGGAATTCCCCCAGTCCTACTGTACACTCTTTACCTGGACCTCATGGGAAAACACAGCCAGATGGATGGGGTATAAATATACAAATAATAATAATAATAACGATAATAATAATTTTTATTATTATTATTACTTTATTACATTTGAGTAGACACATATTGATGCTTTTGAATTATGGTGCTGGAGGAGACTCTTGAGAGTCCCATGGACTGCAAGAAGATCAAACCTATCCATTCTTAAAGAAATCAGCCCTGAGTGCTCATTAGAAGGACAGATCCTGAAGTTGAGGCTCCAGTACTTTGGCCACCAATGAGAAGAGAAGACTCCCTGGAAAAGACCCTGATGTTGGGAAAGATGGAGGGCACAAGGAGAAGGGGACGACAGAGGATGAGATGGTTGGACAGTGTTCTCGAAGCTACTAACATGAGTTTGGCCAAACTGCGAGAGGCAGTGAAGGACAGGCGTGCCTGGCGTGCTCTGGTCCATGGGGTCACGAAGAGTCGGACATGACTGAACGAATGAACAACAACAAAGACACATATAGCATCACAGTGTCAAAAAGACTGTTGTCCCAGGAACTCTGAAGTCTCTTAAGCAGACAAGTGTCTAGAAGACATTTCGGAGAGTTTAGGAGACCCGCAATATGTGTTGCCGGTTATTATGCCAAGGCAGATGAGCGCCTCGCTGGGAATTAATGGGCTGAACCTCATTTATGTCTCCTTTCTCCCCTTTGCCCTTATGTTAAACTGTTTCCCTGCCATGAAATTATTCATGCTCCTTCCATCTTGCCATCTCACGGGTTTGCAGCGGCGGGAAGAAAAAAAGAAAACCTCTCGAGAAAAGCCGCCGTCAGCACACCTGCAGCTCGGATGACCTGCACTTTCTTCCAGGGTGAACTCTGAAGGTCATTCACTCTGGTTGTTCCTGAAAGGAGGGAAGAAGAAAGACTTGAGGCTGTTTAATGGATAAGAGCGTGAGCCCCCCCCCCTTTCACAGTGCCTGTGAACTGGAGTGCCCCTGCTTTAGATCTTGCCCGAGCTGCAAACTAAGAACATATGGAGGAGGGGAGAGCTATTGCAGGCGACTAGCCATGATGCCTATACTCTACCTCCACAGTTTAAAACAGCAATGCTTCTGAATTCCAGCTAGAATACTGTAGAATTGTAGAGCTGGAAGGGACACCAAGGGTCATCTAGTCCAACCCCTGCAATGCAAGAATCACAACTAAAGCATGTGGCCTTCCACCCTCTGCTTAAAACCTCCAATGAAGAAGAAGAGGAAGAGTTTGGATTTGATATCCCGCTTTATTACTACCCGAAAGGAGTCTCAAAGCGGCTCACATTCTCCTTTCCCTTCCTCCCCCACAACAAACACTCTGTCAGGTGAGTGGGGCTGAGAGACTTCAGAGAAGTCAGGGGCGTAGGAAGCCTCCTCGGTACCCGGGGCGGCAATCCGAGGAGGCACCCCTGGGGGCGGGGCATCGTCACGTCACGTCGTGACGTCACGACGCACCATCACTGCAGCTCCGCCCCTGCAGCGGGAGGGGGAGCGCGCTCTTTTTAAAAGCGCTTCTCTCACCCCCCCCGCTGCCGGGCGCCGGGCGCAGCCGCCTACAAGGCAGCGAAGAGGCGGCGGCGGAGGGGTGTCACCCCATCGCTGCTCGCCTCTCCTGCTGCCTCTAGGGGCGAGGGGAGAGCCGAGGCGAGCAGCGATGGGGTGACACCCCTTCGCTGCCCCCTCCTTGCTCCCCGCCCGCCCCCGGCAATGGGGAGAAAAGCCCTTTTAAAAAGAGCAAAGGCAAGGCAAGCTTGCCCTGGCTTTGCTCTTTTTAAAAAGGCTTTTCTCCCCGTTGCCGGGGCGGGGAGCGAGGCGGAGGCGGCGGAGGGGTGTCACCCCATCGCTGCTTGCCTCTCCTGCCGCCTCCAGGGGCGAGGGGAGAGCCGAGGCGAGCAGCGATGGGGTGACACCCCTTCACCGCCCCCTCCTCGCTGCCTGCACCCCTTCGGCGGAGCGCAAGTCGGGGCAGGGAGAGGGGCGGGCCAGCGAGGAGGGGTGTCACCCCTCCACGCTGGCCCGCCCCGCCCCTCTCCATGCCCCGGCTCCGCAAGCCAGCCAGCGGCGGGAAAAGCCACTGGAAGGGGGGGGCTATTTTCGGCGTTGCCGGGGTGAAGCCGCAGGGGCGGCCAGCGAGGGGGGGGTGACACCGCTCCTCGCTGGCCGCCCCTGCGGCTCCACCCCGTCATTGCCGAAAATAGCCTTTAAATTTTTTTTTTTTTAAAAAAGCGCCCAATTTGTCACCCTCCCCAGGGTGGCACCCGGGGTGGACCGCCCCCCCGCCCCCCTTGCTACTCCCCTGAGAGAAGTGTGACTAGCCCAAGGTCGCCCAGCAGCTGCATGTGGAGGAGCGGAGACATGAACCCGGTTCACCAGATTACGAGTCCACCGCTCTTAACCACTACACCACACTGGTGTCCACAACATTCTGAGGTCATCCACCCCACTGTCGCATGGAAGATGAGCAAGATTGTTTTCTCCTGCTCCAGAGGGAAGGAATAAAACCAATGGATTCAATTTACCAGAAAGGAGATTCCGACTCAACATCAGGAAGAACTTTCTGACAGTAAGAGCTGTTCAACAGTCCCTTTTGGGAGGTGGTGGTCTGTCCTTCCTTGGAGGTTTTCAAAGAAAAGGGATGCTTTAGGTGAGATTCCTGCATTCCAGGGGGTTGGACTAGATGACCCTTGGGTTCCCTTCCAATTCTACAGATCTATGGAAATGACATGGGATTATCCCTTCAGTTGCAAGGGGTTTTGCCTCCCTCTCACCAAGCCCTGAGCCCCAATATTTCAGGGGAACATTCTCCCAGAATGACTTTCATCTCAGCATTCTCTGTCATGTTGTGTAGTTGTCACAGACAGCTGTAGCTTTGAAGGGATCATGCACAGATGTTTAATTGCTTAGGGACCTCTCTTACGAGAGATCAGGAGCCAGCAAGGAGTCTCACTTTCCAGGGCTTGTCTCTAACCCTTGCGTCACTTTCCTCCCCAATTTGTTCCCACGCCTCCTCATTTACACATCAGTTGTCTTGAGGAATAGGCAGGGGCCCTGGGAGAAGGGGGGGGGGAAGCTTCACTTAAAGTGAGATGATAAAATAATCACCTGGGAACAAGATGACAGGCTTGGCAATTTGTTCCTGCCTACTGCTGTTATTATTTGTTATTACGAGAAATTACAGGGCAGTGTCTCGCAGGTTTTGGGAAACGTGGCAAAAGTGATTGCTGGCAGCCTTTATGAGAACATTATTGCCCACTTCTCAAGCCTCTGTCTCTCTCTCTCTCTCTCTCTCTCTCTCTCCCTCTCTCTCTCCTGGTTTATATAGTTATCCAGAAGAGAGCTGATGTAGCAGCAACCGGATTGAGCCAGAAAGCCTCTGCTTTGCATCTTCCCATCAACACCAGGGCCAACTCTACCAGGAAGCCGAAATGGGGGTGGTGGTGCAGAAATTGGGGGCGGTAACAGCCACCACCTGATTTGCATCCTTCTCAGAGAGCTACATGCTGTGTCACCTGCCCTGCAGTCCCATAACTAGCTTGGCACCCTTGCATGAAATGGAGGCCACTATCCCATTTCCAGACAGGTCAGCTTACACATGTTACAAAAGTTGGGACGCGGGTGGCACTGCGGTCTAAACCACCGAGCCTCTTGGGCTTGCCAATCGGAAGGTTGGCGGTTCGAATCCCCGCGATGGGGTGAGCTCCCGTTGCTCTGTCCCAGCTCCTGCCAACTTAGCAGTTTGAAAGCATACCAGTGAAAGTAGATAAAAAGTCACCACTGTGGCGGGAAGGTAAACAGCGTTTCCATGCACTCTGGCTTCTGTGACGGTGTTCCGTTGCACCAGAAGTGGGTTTAGTCCTGCTGGCCACGTGACCCAGAAAGCTGTCTGTGGACAAATGCTGGCTCCCTTGGCCTGAAAGCGAGATGAGTGCTGCAACCCCATAGTCGCCTTTGACTAGGCTTAACCGTCCAGGGGTCCTTTATATTTTACAAAAGTTGGGTGCCTTCTCCTCTCTCTGCTGAGCAGTGGGAAGAGCCCCTGGGGTTCCAGGCACTCACCCAGAAGAACTGAGACATGGCAGAGACTAGTTACAGGTAGGTAGCCATTCCCACCACCCTTCTGAGTAGTACCTCTCACTATATATAAGGGTCTGGTGACTTCTGTTTCAGTGTATCTGAAGAAGTTTGCATGCACACAAAAATTCATACCAAGAACAAACTTAGTTGGTCTCTATGGTGCTACTGGAAGGACTTTTTTTTAAATTTCGACTATGGCAGAGACTGTCATAGCTTTGAGAAATATGGTTTATTTGACTGTTTACATGGCCATTTCAAGAAGGGCTTGTTCCCCATTGCTGTGCAGAAGAAGAAGAAGAAGAAGAAGAAGAAGAAGAAGAAGAAGAAGAAGAAGAAGAGGAGTTTGGATTTGATATCCCACTTTATCCCTACCCGAAGGAGTCTCAAAGCGGCTCACATTCTCCTTTCCCTTCCTCCCCCACAACAAACACTCTGTGAGGTGAGTGGGGCTGAGAGACTTCAGAGAAGTGTGACTAGCCCAAGGTCACCCAGCAGCTGCATGTGGAGGAGCAGAGACGTGAACCCGGTTCCCCAGATTACGAGTCTACCACTCTTAACCACTACACCACACTGGCATCCAAAGCATCTTTCCCAGCCAGTCTTCAGCCAGCCTGCCCTGTCTTCTTTCCTCCTCCTCCTTCCCAGAAACCCTTGCTAAAGACTCTCTTTTCCTGTCGCCTCAAAGGCACACCCCATCACCATGGCAACCTCTGCCTCCCCAGGCCAAAGGATTCATCTCAGATGGGCCATCAACCCCTTTTGTCATGTTAACAGATTTGCTTTTCACTAGGCCAGCTAGGCTTGTTTGCAGAACACACCCGCCAGCAACATGAACCCTTCCTTCCAGAAGGTTGCTGCCCTGAGGTTGGCAAATATGCCCCCCCCACCTGGAATTGGATCCATAATTCTCTTATGTACACAGGAAGCATTATTGCTACTTGGGATGGAAGGATCAGTCCTTTTTGGTTCTTTCAGTGTCTCATATTTCCAATCCTATATTCAGTTCTCCACATTTTGCAGCAATTTGATTAAAACAAACAAACAAACAAACACAAACAAACAAACACCTTATGGAAATTCAACAGCATATTAGAATGAATTTCTCCCAATAAACACATCTTTATATGTAGTTTTGAATAATGTACATTCATTTTTACAAGTAATTCCCCTCCAATATGATGCATTTTAAAATGTCATTTTCAACAATGTCTTCATTTTTTTTGCACACACTTCCCCCTAATATATGCATCTTTAGAAATGTTGGTCATCGAATTTCATTGCAAAATTCGGATAGGTGCAAATTTCAAAAGATAGCCCTGTTTTGCTTTTCATATGGATTCCGAAAGTGCAAATTTGATAGATTTGACTTTAAATGAATGAGGAATCAAACTGATCCTCCATCCCAAAAATAATTGAATGGGAATTCTATAAGCCTTGCTTTTTTAAAAGAAGAAGATTTGGTTTGTATCACTGCGTTTATGAGACATTGGTGAAGCCTGTTAATGAGGGGGATTCTCAGAAAGCAGGGAGAAAGGAGACCAAAATATCTTTAAGGAGACCTTGAAATCTGCACGTCTCATAGCAACCTATTGGGAAGCCTGTTGAATTACACTTTGTGTGTGTGCCAAGAAATTCCAGCGGGGTAGCCATTAATTACTCTGTTAGAGAACCTTAAAAGCTGATCATTTTTGCTCCACTAGATGGCACCTATGGATTTCATAAAAGTATTCTTGGATGTTCATTCATGGTAAGGTCTGGGTCAGGCACTACCCATTCATCCATCTCTATCTCTCTATCTCTCTATCTCTCTATATCTATCTATCTATCATCTATCTATCATCTATCATCTGTCTCAAATGGACTGGACTATTTGGCATAGGATAGCCTAAAGGACAGGGCAGTTTTTAATAGCCATGTAGAAGAGGGAGTTACATTAGGTGTAGCTGGCTGTGTACAAACCACACTTGCTTAAATTCCCTTTTAGTTTTACACAACTATGAAAGCAGCAGCAGCCCTGCTTTTTTACCCTCCTGGCCACCCTAAATTGGCAATTTGGACCATTCATCTGCTGTGTCAACAAGATTAGGAAATAATATGGTTTGCTCTATCTTCAAACAGGGATAAACAAATCAATTTTCTATTTTCTCAGTGCCTCATTTTCCCACTCTTCAGTTCAGTTCTGCACATTTATGCACCAGTTTGCAATAGACACATTTTTTCTGTGCAATTTCGCCTACGACATACAAGGCTGCAAGCCATTTTCCCTAATAGAATACATTTTGTATGTTATTTTCAGTAATATATGCATTTCAAGGCACACATTCCCCTACCATGCACTTTTTATTGTTCTTGGGGAACTGCACTGCAAAAATCAGAGAAGTATGATTTTGCGGTGACTCAACGAGACTGATTGGTATTTGATGCTAGAGAGCCACAAACCTCCTTCCATTCTCGCCAAGAGGAAGTTGATTTTCCCATGTGGGATAGGAAGAGGAATGCAAGGAACTGTTTATATGCCCTTGGTACATCTAGCTTGGCAATGTCTATCTTAACTGACAGCAGTTCTCTGGGTTCTTTCCCATCCTACCTGGAGATGCCGGGGATTGAACCTGGGACCTTCTGAATGCAAGGCAGATGTTCTGCCACTGAGCCATGGCCCTTGCCCCCCCCTTCATGCTAGAAAATGTGGTCCCAGTCCCTGCATGGGGAATGCATGCATCTTGCATCAGTGTTGTTGTCTGTGCCCTTCTCATGGGCACAGGTTGTGGGTTCTTGAGGACAGCAATGATGGAGGCAGTGTCAGGAATGTTCCTTCCCAGAGTGACAGCGAGGGCTCAGAGGACCAAGGGGGGTGCAGGAAGAAAGAGACAGAGGCTTGATTTCTTCACATGTGGAGAGTGAGGTGAACTCCTCCCATCATCCTGGAATGCCAGTCGTAAATTTCCAGGACAGCGTAATGCAGGCAGAGGCGCTCTCAGGGGAGCAGGGGCAAACTGAACCATTTGCTCGTGAGTCTCCTCGTGCTAGGAGGATGGGCAGAGTACAGGCTTGGCGTCAAGCCCACAGGAAGAGGAGCAGATGGCGTATTTCCTGTTGGCAAAGAGCCCACCCTCCAGGGGGCTCAACTGACCCATCGAGTGAGGAAGACTGAGCTCTGTGCTCTGACTGAACTACTGTGTAAAGGTAAAGGTAAAGGGACCCCTGACCATTAGGTCCAGTCATGACCGACTCTGGGGTTGCGGCGCTCACCTCGCATTATTGGCTGAGGGAGGTGGCATACAGTTTCAGGGTCATGTGGCCAGCATGACTAAGCCGCTTCTGGCGAACCAGAGCAGCGCACGGAAACGCCGTTTACCTTCCCGCTGGAGCGGTACCTATTTATCTACTTGCACTTTGACGCGCTTTTGAACTGCTAGGTGGGCAGGAGCAGGGACCAAGCAACGGGAGCTCACCCCGTCACGGGGATTCGAATCGCCGACCTTCTGATCGGCAAGCCCTAGGCTCTGTGGTTTAACCCACAGCGCCACCCACGTCCCTTGAACTACTGTGTAAATAGAAATAAATCTGAAAGTTATAACAACCGTCAGCCTGCCATCTCTTGGTGTGAGAGGGAGATCATAAATCCTGACAGGCAGCACATGAGAATGAGCCTAAGGTGGCTCTTCTTAATCTGAACATCCTCCGGGTAAAGAGGCGCCAACTTGCGCCAAAGATTGAGGGGTACCAGAATCACACGTGCGCCGTCACATCGTCGGGAGGAGGCCGAGCGCAAAGCCAAGCAGGACTCAACTTCAATGGCCAGTGGTTCCTCCTCTCTGCCCCCTCAACATTGGGGAGGGGGCGCACCCTCCCAAAAGATATTCAGGGGCCACAAAACATATCCTGCTGCAGGAGAAGTCTATCATTGTTCTTCCGGTGAAAGCGAGCAGTAACAGGGCCTTGTCCTGGAACAGGAATTAATTTCAACTGGAATTTATTGCAAGACTATTATATTAAAACTGTTTGAAGATTTAAAAACTGATCTGCTGCCTGGCCAGAGTTCTTGCATTTTATAATTTTGACTGCTGTGTATCACCAAGAACTCCGATTTCTACGGCATCCTTCCACGGCAGAAGCAGGAAGAGGAGCCGGTCACTGAAGCCAAGCTATGCTCAGCTCCATGCTTGGCCTCCTCTGCCCCCTCAACATTGGGGAGGGGGCTCACCCTCCCAAAAGATATTCGGGGGCCACAAAACAGCTCGGCCCCTGTGAGTTGGTGCCTCTGTCCTGGTCCTTTTGCAAGAACCAGTATCTTATTCCTTGCAACATCATCATTCAGGGCAGACAGACATCAGTCCATTTTTCACAGAGCATGTACAGTAATTAAGGCACACAATTTACTGCCTCTCGGTGGTAGCTGTACGCAGTTACTTAGGAGGCTACAAAAAGGGATTAGGCAAATCCATGGAGAAGGACGGGTCGATCATGCTTGCAAAAGAGGTTCAGTGACCCTTTGCCTGGGAGTACCACTTGCTAGTATGGAAATGAGAGAGGACAGCCACTGCCATCATGCTGCTTGCACAAATTTTCACGCAGATTTTTTATTTTTGAAGAAAATGCAGATATATGGAGAAATGAGATGGAATGAACAGGGTCACAATTAAACCAGAAATAGACTGGGCTGGCCATCTCTAATTGCAACCCTGATCATCCAGGTTTGTGAATCAAAAAAGGACCTTTATGCACAGAGAAAGATGCCCCCAGAGAAGCAGGAATAAATACCAGGGAGTTTAGTGAGTTTAGCATGGAGAAGAGAAGACTGAGAGGGGATATGAGAGCCATCTTCAAATATCAAAAGCTCTGGCACAGGGAAGATGGAGCAAGGGTGGACTCGAACCCATGGCTTCAAGTTACAAGTAAGGGGATTCTGACCAAACAACAGGAGGAACTTCCTGACAGTAAGAGCTGTTTGACTGTGGAATGGACTTCCTTGGAAGGTGGTGGACTCTCCTTCATTGGAGGTTTTTAAACAGAAGTTGGGTGGCCATCTGTCAGGGAGTTTTAGCTATGATTCTTGCACAGCAGGGGGTTGGACTAGATGACCGTTGGGGATCCCTTTCAATTCTCTGACTCTATGAAATCCTGAGAAGGCAGCCTGTGGAAGCAAAATCCATTCTGGAGGGGGGGCATCTTAGATAAGTGCCATGAGTTTCTAGGAGACCAGCATGCATGATGAATTTGTGGTGGTTAATACGTCTGTGGTGAATACAAAACCCCATCTTATTTCTGCCTGATCTCCGTAAAACTGACTTCTGAGTCAAGCATCTGTAGGCTTTTAAAAGAAACCCCCGGTGCATAATTATACTTTTGAGCGGTCAGGTTAGCCTGCCTGCCTTGCAAACATCTTGGTTGCATTGATCTTTGAGTCCTGGAGGATAGGAAGTCTGAAGCTGCTGACGGCATAGCTGATGAGGGAGACTTCGTTTGGAATCCCTGGCTGTTTTGCTAACCACTCCTTCATGGTTCTGAGTTCCCTTGTCATATTGCAACTCTTCCAGCCCATTGGAAATGCTTCTAACCCGGGTTCAAATACCCACATGGAGAAAGTATGGAGGAAAGGTAAATGTGGCTAAGTCCTAAATCTACATTCAGGTTGTGCCTGTAAAAAGCACAGTAAATTATGTTTGTCCTCTTAAAAATAAAATAAAAAAAGTGGTGGTGAAAGATATATGAAATTCTCTTAAATCCAAGGTTGGATGTCTGGCCGGACAGGAATGGTTATTACTTTCAGGAAATTTATGAGCTTGTAGCCCATGATACTCATGACTTCTCAAACTGCTTGACTCGTCCTGCTCTGGGGAACTTTCTGAGAGGTGACTTTCAGATTGATAAAAAAAACTTCAGTGGTGGAAGGATGGCTCGACAGCATCCAGATTTATGAGCTGGTGTAAATTCAGTTGGGGTGGTAGGAGCCTGTTTGCTTGTGGGCTTTCCAGACACATCTTGCATGCCACCATAAAAACATCATAATGCACTTGGTGGCCATTTGACCTGACCCTGCAAAATTCTACTTATGCAGTTCTGATCTTTAACTTGAAGCATTTACTGATGTAAAGGTACCCCTGACCATTAGGTCCAGTCGCGGACGACTCTGGGGTTGCGGCGCTCATCTTGCTTTATTGGCCGAGGGAGCCAGCATACAGCTTCCGGGTCATGTGGCCAGCATGACTAAGCCGCTTCTGGCGAACCACAGCAGCGCACGGAAACGCTGTTTACCTTCTCGCTGGAGCGATACCTATTTATCTACTTGCACTTTGACGCGCTTTCGAACTGCTAGGTGGGCAGGAGCAGGGACCGAGCAACGGGAGCTCACCCCATCATGGGGATTCGAACCACCAACCTTCTGATCGGCAAGCCCTAGGCTCTGTGGTTTAGACCACAGCACCACCCGTGTCCCTTATTTACTGATGTGTACACCATCTATTGGGACCCAGGTTGCGCTGTGGGTTAAACCACAGAGCCTAGGGCTTGCTCATCAGAAGGTCGGCGGTTCGAATCCCTGTGACGGGGTGAGCTCCCGTTACTCGGTCCAAGCTCCTGCCCACCTAGCAGTTCAAAAGCACGTCAAAGTGTAAGTAGATAAATAGGAACCACTCCGGCGGGAAGGTAAACGGCGTTTCCATGCGCTGCTCTGGTTCGCCAGAAGTGGCTTTGTCATGCTGGCCACATGACTTGGAAGCTGTACGCTGGCTCTCGGCCAATAAAGCGAGATGAGCGCCGCAACCCCAGAGTCGGACACAACTGGACCTAATGGTCAGGGATCCCTTTACCTTTACCTTTACACCATCTATTTAGCCATCCTCTGAGGCTGGGAGCAGACTGCACTAATCAGGTCCACCTAAGAACGTAAGAAGATCTCTTTTGGATCAAGTCAATGGTTGACTTATCTCTTCCAAGCTCTACTGTCACAGGTGGGGGTTCCTTTCCCCCTCGGCTGGACGTTCCAAGAAAGACAAGAGCTCATTCTACTCGCAGGTTTTTATCTAGCTTATTTACAATCATGTACAGAGATCATCAATCATGTCTGCTCAGTCCTCCGCAGAACTTCCGTGTGAGTTGCGATTCTGTCTCCAGTCACAACAACGCGGGAAACGGAAGTTCCGGTCCCTTCTCCTTCTGGGTCCTCTGGAAACCTGACCCGACCCCCGGGATGCTGGCTGAAGCCTTAACACTCCCTCCTCCCCTCCCGACGAAGACGGGGAGGAGGAGGAAGCAGAAGAGGAGTCTGTCGACAGAAGCACAGGCTGCTGTCTGTACAGACTCAGTGCTGGACTGGCAGGGGGGTTTTGGAGTCCCCCCCTGACATCTACATTTCTCTAATTCTTTCTGTGCTTTTCTACACACAGAAACACACTCACTCACAGAGCACTCTGGGCTTCTCATTCCAGACACCCTCTTCCTCTGATGTGGCTTGACTTAATGAGTTGTGAGCGAGCTGCCTTGGCACTGCGGCCCTGTGCCAGCTCTTCTGCTGCCACCTCAGAAATGTCATCGGCATCTGCTGTGTGAAAAGATTGAAAGGAAAGAGGTGTCATCAGGTTCCCCCACCCTTCCTTTCTCTCTCTCTCTGGAGAACTAAAGTGGAGAGATGCCACAAAAATATCTCACAAGTCTGTCAACTCTGGACAACTTTGGACCTAAGCCCAGACATCAAATAGGAATTGCACACCTGATTAGGATGGGTCAAGGTGGGAAACAACCCCCTATTCCTCTCCAGTTAAACATCTCCAAGTTATGGAAGCTGACGCTTCCGTAGCGCAAAGGGGTTAAGAAGATTAGAAGATTCTGCTCGAATCAGTCCAATGTCCCATCATGTCCAGCATCTTGTACTCACAGTGGCCAACCAGATGCCCATTAAGTAAAAGCAGCAAGCAGGACCCGAGAGCAGGAGCATTCTCCTCTCCTGAGGTTTCTGTCATGAACTGGCTGGATGCATAGCAGTAGTGGGAGGCACCAGCTGGGGAACTCCCAAGGGAACTCCCAAGAGAAGAAGGCTCAGAGTCAGGGCATTGGTGGTAGGATTATGATGAGTGGTCAGAAGGAGCAGACTGGGAGCAGGAGGTGTCAGAAGGAGGAGGTGAAGGCAACCCTGTTTAGGGAAGTTTTTCATGTTTTATGTTTGATGTTTGTTTCATGTTTCATGTTTGATGTTTGAGAGCCAGAGTGGTGTAGTGGTTAAGAGCGCTGGACTCATAATCTGGTGAACCGGGTTTGTGTCTCCACTCCTCCACATGCAGCTGCTGGGTGACCTTGGGCTAGTCACA
Source organism: Darevskia nairensis (assembly GCA_034642065.1). Classification (NCBI taxonomy): domain Eukaryota; kingdom Metazoa; phylum Chordata; class Lepidosauria; order Squamata; family Lacertidae; genus Darevskia; species Darevskia nairensis. The sequence goes on along the minus strand of JAWWNI010000599.1, from coordinate 227,174 downwards.
CTTCTCTGAAGTCTCTCAGCCCCACTCACCTCACAGAGTGTTTGTTGTGGGGGAGGAAGGGAAAAGGAGATTGTGAGCCGCTTTGAGACTCCTTCGGGTAGTGATAAAGCGGGATATCAAATCCAAACTCTTCTTCTTCTTCTTCTTCTTCTTCTTCTTCTTCTTCTTCTTCTTCTTCTTCTTCTTCTTCTTCTATTGTGTTTTTAATTCTGTTGGGAGTCACCCAGAGTGGCTGGGGTATAAATAAATGGTTGTTGTTGTTGTTGTTGTTGTTTGTTGTTATCTGAAGAGGCAACAGGTTTTAGTGAGCAGGAGAAGGCTGTGGCAGAGAGCAGTTCAGAATCAGAGGCAGTAGCAAAGACTGGAGGGGGGCAAATAATAATAATAATAATAATAATAATAATAATAATAATAATATATTATTTATACCCCACCCATCTGGCTGGGTTTCCCCAGCCACTCTGGGCAGCTTCCAACAGAATATTAAAAGAAAGAGATCAGGCAGGCTGATGAAGGTGCCAGGGGGCTGAGACCAGCTCTCCTCCCCGCTGGTCTCCCAGGACCAGAGGAGGTATAAAGAGGGCAGAGCAGAGACAGATGCATCAACCGAGTCTCAGATTGCTCGGAAAGGGCCAGTGGGTGGGCAGGCAAGTAGGCTTCGGCAACTGGAGGAAGGCAGGGACCTTCAGTCCTCACAAGTGCCCCATTCCGACAAGATCTACCAGGAAGAGTTGCTGTGATCACTAGGCCTGGCCTGCTGAGCTGCTTGTTTCTTTGAATGAAGAGTTATCTTCATTGACACCATGTAAGATATTGATGACTGCTCCTGGCACCCACCCCTGTGTTATAAACAGTCTCTACTTACGAGTAGAGGCTCAGCAGAGACACATGCCCAACTGGCATGTTCCCTCCTTCCTGGGCGATCGTTCGAGAGCTTCTCAGCTTCTTCAGCCCGAACATCACAGTGACTGGTGTCTAAAGACATCCAGCACACTTAGGGATCCTCAGAGTGTGCGCAGTAATGTAACAGACCACAGCAGCTCAGCATCTTGGCTAAATCTACTTTATTACATATCTACACATGGAGCTCTACATCATGACTCCCTCTCTCACTAGCATCAGGCAGCAAAGAGAAAGGACAAAGGACAATAGTCCTTTTTTAGGGAACATAGCAAGACAAGACATCCTGTCTTCCGTCACTTCCCACTTCCCACTCTGTGGAATGAAAACATATAGCCAGTCATGTGAAAAACAATAAACCCATGACTGCACACAGGAAATGAATATAACAACACCCTGACAGTTTCCAGCATCTGGCATTCAGAAGCATTGCTTGCTCCAACTGTGGAGGCAGAGCACAGCCATCGTGGCTAGCAGCCATCAACAGCCCTCTCCTCAATGAATTTTTCTGATGGTCTTTTAAAGCAATGTAGGTTGGTGGCCATCGCTGCATCATAGAATCTTAGAGTTGGAAGGGACCCCAAGGGTCATCTAGTCCAACCCCCTGCAATGCAGTCATGTAGGAGAGAGTTCCATAGTTTAACAACCTGCTGTGTGACGTGTTGACCCACTGGGAGTCCCTACCATATTTTGTTCAGGGTCAATATTATCACTGGCAGAGTGAGGCGGGCACCTCAGCAAGCGAATTCTGGGACATGGTGGTGAAGTGAAGGACAGAGCTGTGTGCAGTACAGCCTGCTATTTACTCTCGATATCAACCATTTCTCTTGTAGGGCAATTGTATTGTTTTTTAGTAAAGTAAAGGTACCCCTGACCGTTAGGTCCAGTCATGGACAACTCTGGGGTTGTGCGCTCATCTCGCTCTATAGAGTGGCCGGGGAGACCCAGCCAGATGGGCAGGGTACAAATAATAAGTTATTATTATTATAATAATAGGCTGAGGGAGCCGGCGTTTGTCCGCGGACAGCTTCTGCGTCATGTGGCCAGCATGACTAAGCTGCTTCTGGCGAACCAGAGCAGCGCACGGAAACGCTGTTTACCTTCCTGCTGGAGCGGTACCTATTTATCTACTTGCACTTTAACATGCTTTCGAACTGCTAGGTGGGCAGGGGCAGGGACAGAGCAACGGGAGCTCACCCCATTGCGGGGATTCGAACCACCGACCTTCCGATCGGCAAGCCCTAGGCTCTGTGGTTTAGACCACAGCGCCACCCATGTTTTTTAGATGGGTTTAATATTATTAAATATATTCCCCCACCCTTCTGTTGTGCCGTTTTGAGGTTTGCTGCCCCAGGCTGCTTTGGAGTGGGATGGGAATTTGCTAAAAAAAAATTTTTAAAAAACAATTGTCTAAAGTTAGCCTGCACTCCTCAAATGTCCTGGAGGGTGCTGTCCTTTTTCTGGTGCTGAAGGAAGAGTAACCTACTGACCTGGCTGGTTTGCAGGAAGTTGAGTCACCATTTGGTCCTTCAACCTCGCTCAGCAGAATACCTTGTGCGACTCCCCAATCAACCCTGATCAAGTTGGCATCACACATGTCAAGGAGCATTGAAAGTGTGAAATCAACAACGTGATAGGATTTGTAGCTGGAGGAGAGGGAGAGGAACTACTAGTGATAAGGTTGTCCAGAAGAGGGCAACCAAAATGGTCAAAGGCTTGGAAACGATGCCTTATGAGGAACGGCTTAGGGAGCTGGGTATGTTTAGCCTGGAGAAGAGAAGGTTAAGGGGTGATATGATAGCCATGTTCAAATATATAAAAGGATGTCATATAGAGGAGGGAGAAAGGTTGTTTTCTGCTGCTCCAGAGAAGCGGACACGGAGCAATGGATTCAAACTACAAGAAAGAAGATTCCACCTAAACATTAGGAAGAACTTCCTGACAGTAAGAGCTGTTCGACAGTGGGATTTGCTGCCAAGGAGTGTGGTGGAGTCTCCTTCTTTGGAGGTCTTTAAGCAGAGGCTTGACAGCCATCTGTCAAGAATGCTTTGATGGTGTTCCTGCTTGGCAGGGGGTTGAACTGGATGGCTCTTGTGGTCTCTTCCAACTCTATGATTCTATGATAACTTTTGTTCAGTAGCAAAGGTAACTTGGATGGCATGATGGATGGCATGCCTGCTTTGAACCTCCCTTGTTCCCCCCTTATAAATTCAAGATACGTTGAGTTTGTCCTTCGCCAACCTTGAATCACATGCGGATCCACAGCTTGGCACAGCATTTCCCAGAAGCTACCAGTAATGTTCAAAGTACCTCTGCTGGAAAAAGGAAAACAAAAAACCCACAACCGCTTCTCCTCTCCGGCACAATCTGCGAGGCTGAGTCATCGTGAGCAGAGCTCCTGAAATAAATTTCCGCTTCCCTGCCAGCGACCATCTGAGTATCCCAGCTTCGCCGTGGCGCTTGGCATCGCTTCAGTGCCCTTTTATGGTAGGGCTCTTTCTCGCGGGATGTAGCGCCAAGAAAGCCACCTCACAGGAGCAAGGGAGTGGCTCCTTTCCTCTGGCACAGACGTCTTCAAACTTCTCTGTTGTCAGGGAACCCTTTTCACATCGATTCCATTAACCCCTCTGTGACTGGCAAGGAAATCCAGCTCATTTTTTAAAATAAATGTTTTTATTAAAGATTTCCTTGGCTTACAAAAGAACACACACTGTCTCTGCTTTCCGATCATAAAGTCATTTCCTAGATTGGTTACAGTATAAGGTTGGGGGCAGTGCTATTTTTCTAGCAAAAGGGGTGCTGGAACTCACCATGAACACCTCCCCCGTTCTCTTAGAATGGCAATGGTGCCCACCTGAGAGGTGGAGGAACTGAGTTCCTGTGAAAGCAAAATAAAAAAATTCCTTCCAATAGCACCTTAGAGACCAACTAAGTTGTTCTTGGTATGAGCTTTCGTGTGCATAACTGTCGCGACCCGACTAGACAGTGTGGTCGCGCCATGCAGGCGCCAGGAAGGGGAACCATGCAGCGGGCCAGGAAAGGGGGCAACAGCGGAGCCAGGCATGCAGGGGTTAAACCAAGTGCAGCAAGGCCCAACCTCGCCCAGGCATGCCCCACGGGGTAAACAACCCCAGGATGGGCGATAACGACCGCAAAGGAGCCATCAGCGGCGGAACCGGCAGTATCACAATAACAATGTAAAAAGCACCCATGAATAGTGCAGGTAGACCAGAGCAGTTAACTCTTTTGTCCAAACCATCCCGGGTGGGGAAGTGGATCGCCCCCGGACCTTTAGGGCAGAAGGGAGGGGGGAATTGGGAGTCACCCAGCAAGGTGTATTAAAGGGGGATTCTGAGGTGGCCTCTTCAGAATCCTCACGGACTTTCCACGTTTCTCTGTGTGCTGTACAATAAACTTCAAGACTTCTTCCGCTGACTTCTCGGAGTGGCGTGTGTTCTTGACAGCTAGCTACAGTTACCATTGGGGACACGACAATAACTCAGTTCCTGTGAGTTACCCCTGGAGCCAGTGTGGTGTAGTGGTTAAGAGCAGTGGACTCGTAATCTGGTGAACCGGGTTCACTTCCCCACTCCTCCACATGCAGCTGCTGGGTGACCTTGGGCCAGTCACCCTTCTTTGAAGTCTCTCAGCCCCACTCACCTCACAGACTGCTTGTTGTGGGGGAGGAAAGGAAAGGAGATTGTTAGCCGCTTTGAGACTCCTCCGGGTAGTGATAAAGCGGGATATGAAATCCAAACTCTTCTGGAAAAAGCCATGGTTGGGGGAGAAGAGAGGTGCGGAGAGAAAGCAGGGGGCAGGAGAGAAGGTTTTTTTTTTTTTTTTTTTTTTTAGTAAACTTTCATTCTTTTACACAGTGTATGTCCATGGTTTTTGTTTCAGCGTCACGTGGGTAGGTTCTCTTTTCATTCATTTATTAGTTTTAATTGGCATTAAGAGAGGTTGGGAGGCCCAAGGCGTGGTTGTTTGCCTTCATGGACTGCAGTGAATTTTGTTTTCGTGTGTGATGGGGAAGGGGTTGTTGGGTCAAGTTAGCCATATCGATTCATATGTCGGTTGGACTACTGTTGTTCTCACACTTGTTGTTGTTGTTGTTTAGTCGTTCAGTCGTGTCCGACTCTTTGTGACCCCATGGACCAGAGCACGCCAGGCACTCCTGTCTTCCACTGCCTCCCGCAGTTTGGTCAAACTCATGTTGGTAGCTTCAAAAACACTGTCCAACCATCTCGTCCTCTGTTGTCCCCTTCTCCTTGTGCCATCCATCTTTCCCAACATCAGGGTCTTTTCCAGGGAGTCTTCTCTTCTCATGGGGTGGCCAAAGTATTGTAGCCTCAGCTTCAGGATCTGTCCTTCCAGTGAGCACTCAGGGCTGATTTCTTTAAGAATGGATAGGTTTGATCTTCTTGCAGTCCATGGGACTCTCAAGAGTCTCCTCCAGCACCAGAATTCAAAAGCATTAATTCTTCGGCGATCAGCCTTCTTTATGGTCCAGCTCTCACTAACAAAGAGCTTATAACCCACCTACTCTCAACAGCCGGGAGAATCATAGCTAGACACTGGAGGGACATGTAGGGAGTGAACTTGAACCACTGGTACCAAACAGCCTTAAAAGAAAAGCTAAGGAACAAACTGAAACCAACACGCGGACAAATAGAAGAGGATGCCTTCACCCTGGTCTGTCTCCCCTTTATTGCACACACAACCCAACAATCCAGGCCATTTGTGAAGATGTGGCAATTGGCAGGCACTGGGACTCACTCTGGATTCATACAGGGTGCTGCAAAACGGCATATTTCTGTCTCTCTCACACAAATCTCTCTCTCTCCTCTCTCCAAGAGTCATTTGCAGAATCCAAGGATGCCTTTCAGCCAGGCAGAAATGCAAGAACATACCTGTAAAGGAGCCTGGTGGATCAGGCCAATGGCCCACCTAGTTTCACATCCTGTTCTCACAGTGGCCAACCAGATGTCCCAATGGGAACCCCCCAAGCAGAACCAGATCACAACAGCCACACTCTCCCTACCTGCAGTCCCTGAAACTGGTATTCAGAGGAAAACTGGCCTTGACAGTGGAGGGGGAATGCAGTCATCATGACTAGTCCTCATGGCAAAGAATGCAAACAAGGGACACTGCCTGGGGAGACTTCCAAGGGCCATACAGAAAGACCCAGAGGGCCACATTTGGCTCCTGGTCCTGAGTCCCCCCACCGTCACATTTTTTGGGGGGGGATCTTAAGGGGGGGGGATTGCTCCAAACATTTAAAACAGGAATGTTCCCTTAAAGCTAATCTGCAAATGCCTTTATGTGTGAACACCCTACAGTGATGTGTGATATCTATATATGGAGAGGAGAGAGAAGCAAGCTTAAAAGTCACATTCCAAGCATGACTCCAACTTACTCAGTTTGTAACATGTTCCCCCAACATCCCCTAAAAAGTGCCACGTTGAGGTGGGGGCTGGCGGTGGGCGGACAAGGGTTCTGCTGAGCCATCGCATTTCCCCAGGAGTGACAGCTCAACTCCCCCCGCTCCTAAAAAAAGAGAGAGAAGAACGAGGAATAGAAATAACTAGTAACACATTTTCCAGCGCTCTGCTACCCGCCCACTCAAACTCCCGGCAGCAACCAGCCAAGGCAGACCCACTTGCCAAGGAGTGAGCCTGATAGGACCAGAGAAAGGGGAGGGGAAGGAATGGGGGTGAAGGACTGTGTGTGCGCGCGCGCAGAGAGGGGGAATCACACTGGAAAGCAATGCAAGCATCTTTTTGCAGAGGCGTGAAGAAGACGTGGGGGATCCTGCTGACAGTCTCCTGGCAAAATGGGAGCAGTTAAGCAAGCTCAGACGGAGGACTTGCTCTCTTCAGGATCAGAAGTGGGGCACTGAGCTTGCAGCTGGGCTGAGCAGCTTTTGGCATCAGGTGGACATGGGTCTGGCTCCTGAGATCGAATGCTTCTCCTGTAACCTGCAGGGAGAAAACTAGTGGGTTGAGGAGGAGGATAAATTAGAAACCGTCTCCCTGACATGCTTCTTTTCTATGTGTTTTGTATGGGAGAGCCTTTGGTCGTTGTGGCCACCAGCTGTAGTCTGAAGTGGCAGTGACACAGATTCAGCCCCTCATCTGCTACTGTTAAAGAGATGGCTTTGAGGAAGGCTCATTTTAGTGTAGGATCCGATGGCAGGGGTTTTGTATCCTCACTGGCATTCAGGACAAGCTGGCCTTCCAAGACCTCAGTTGTTACACCAGAGAACATTTTGCTCAAAATGAGTTGCTTGGGGGGAAAAGTGTGTGTGTGTGTGTGTGTGTGTGTGTGTGTGTGTGTGTGTGTGTGTGTGTTTAAATGCTACAAAGTACATTAGGGCTGATTTGAAATCCATCGCCATTTTTTGTCAGCCTGTTCATGGCTGGCAGTCCTGGAAGACCTGCTCCTTGTCTTGCAGGACTTTCCCCACTGGACCCGAGAGGGACGTGGCAAGTGTTTAATTTGATTGTGTATTTTTCTTTTGATGGTTTATCTATTCATTAGGACTACTTTAGTTATGGTGGGTAGGGTGCGGAAACTTGTTGGGACATCTACGTGTGTTAAGTTTTTTCACATTGTAAGCCGCCTTGAGCGTGGTTTTAACTATGGAAAGGCAGCATGCAAATAAAAGTATGCATGTTCACAAACAGCAGATTTCAGGGCTAACAGGGGGTATGGCATCACAGTTCAAGGGCACATCTCAGACCGTCAAAAGCACCCAAGGAGGGTACAGAGCCCTGCAGCACTGTCAGGGGGGATTTGGATTGGCAGGTTCTGATGCAAGAGGAGGAGGGGTGGAATAAATGTTTATGGGAGTGGGGGAAGTGAGTGGTGTAAATAAGAAGAGCCTGGTGGATTAGGCCAGTGGCCCATCTAGTCCAGCCTCCTGTTCTCACAGTGGCCAACCAGGTGCCTGGGGGGAACCCACAAGCAGGATCCGAGCACAAGAGCAACTCCTGAGGTTTTGACAACTGCTATTCAGAAGCACACTGCCCCCAACTGTGGAAGGAGAAAATAGCCATCATGGCTAGTAAAAGGTAAAGGGACCCCTGACCATTAGGTCCAGTCGCGGACGACTCTGGGGTTGCGGCGCTCATCTCGCTTTATTGGCCGAGGGAGCCGGCGCACAGCTTCCGGGTCATGTGGCGAGAATGACTAAGCCGCTTCTGGCAAACCAGAGCAGCGCATGGAAATGCCATTTACCTTCCCGCCGGAGTGGTACCTATTTATCTACTTGCACTTTGACTTGCTTTCGAACTGCTAGGTTGGCAGCAGCAGGGACCAAGCAAGGGAGCTCACCCCGTGGCGGGGATTCGAACCGCTGACCTTCTGATCGGCAATCCCTAGGCTCTGTAGTTTAACCCACAGCGCCACCAGCGTCCCTTATGCCATTGGTTTAACCTCCGTGAAAGGCTCTTTTGAGGTGATGTGTTTTTCAGGTATGAAGATTTCTCTTGATTTCCCAAGAGGTCTTCAGAGCCTGGCAGCAGATGACTCAAGGGAAGGGTGGTGGATTTTGGTGTCCATGAGCCTGCAGAGGAGGGACCAAGAAGAGGATACATCTCCTCCTCATAGCTGCAGTTGCTTGAGGACTCTGCCTCCATGGAGTCCTGTTTTGGTGCCATGACGGATCTCCACCCTGGCCTTAATGTGTCTCACCCACCCATCACTTCCCCAGACCGCCTAAGCTTAGGGCCCTTCTGGATTGCAGAAACTTTGCAGCTGCCCACCCCTTGTCTAACAAGAGTCTGATCTTGTGAGGAATCTGGTACTGAGGACCTGATACCATGAGAGTGCTGTTGCGCTCAGGTCCAGCTTTCTTGCATCCTTAACCCAATCAGCGTTGTCCTTGTGTGACATGGATGGAGGAACGCTGCTCCCAGCCCATATTCACTCTGGCAAACTGTGCTGGTCCCGAGGGTTACCCGAAAGGAGAGGTCCAAGTCCGGTCCGTGGTCAGAGGTGCAACGTAAAGGCAGTCCGTAGTCACTGAAGCTGGGTGCAGGGCAGGGAGTCAGGCAAAGTCGGGAACAGGTAGGCAAGCAGGGAACCAGGGCGGGTCAGGAGCTCAGGCAGGAAAGCAGGACAGGTTTCAAGCAGGAACACTGGCAGGAACTGGTCACCAACAATGTTGCTCCTGCAACTTGGGACTGGGACTGGGGCTGGGGCTGGTCGGCTTTTATCTGCCCCGAGGCAGAGGGCGGCCCCGATCCTCTGGTGACTCGCCTCTCCTGGCTTGGAGGCGAGCACTCCTCCTGCGGGAACTCTGTTCCCTTCGCCTCTCTGCCCTGAGCCTCTGCAGCTCAGGAGAGGCTGGAGGGTTCCCGGACCCAGAGGCAACCTCAGCTTCCCCTGATGGGGCTGGGAGTGGAGCACCTGCAGGCAATGGGTCCTCCATCCCATCAGGAGCCAGAGCAGACTCAGCAGATGCCTGCACCTGAGGATCCAGCACAGGTGAGGACCCTTCCGACTCAGGCCCTAGCCCCGGCTCTGCTGGTTCTGGAGGCGGGGAATCCTGTGCAGGCTGGGATCCCTCAGGTTCAGCATCTGAGTCTGAATCCCAAGCCATCACACCAACAAAGTTTCAGGAACCAGTGCTTGTTGAGATAATGTCTGCTTCTGCCCACAGACAAATCAACATCCCAATTTGTCATAGTAACAAAACCCGGCTGTCGTCGCTCTCTGTGCTACATTTCATATCACTTTGGGAAAGCAAATTTAATGCCTCCCTTCTTCTTCTATGTCTCCCCTCCCCTCCACTTGGATGCCCTCCCCCCCCTTGAAGAACTTCTGCTGGGAAATCAGAGCAAGAAAACACCCACATAGCAAGTCTGGTGGTGAAAATAACTCGCAGCAGATGCGTCGAATGGAAAACAACTCGAGGAGTTTCCCTAACTTCAGGTGAAAAGGAGCAGGAATTAAAGGCAACTGCAGCCCAGGCTTTAAGCCCATCATTATCCAGCAGAACGTTCTGTAATTCATGTACCGGGTGGTGAAACTACGATTAAACTGTAGAACTCACTCCCACAGGAGGCAGCAAGGGTCAGCAACTTAGATGGCTTTAAAAGAGGATTGGACAAATTCATGGAGGAGAAGGCTATCAATTGCTACTGTGGTCTAAACCACAGAGCCTAGGGCTTGCCGATCAGAAGGTCGGCGGTTCGAATCCCCGCGACGGGGTGAGCTCCCTTTGCTCGGTCCCAGCTCCTGCCAACCTAGCAGTTCGAAAGCACGTCAAAGTGCAAGTAGATAAATAGGTACCGCTCTGGCGGGAAGGTAAACGGTGTTTCCGTGCGCTGCTCTGGTTCGCCAGAAGCGGCTTAGTCCTGCTGGCCACATGACCCGGAAGCTGTACGGCGGCTCCCTCGGCCAGTAAAGTGAGATGAGCGCTGCAACCCCAGAGTCGTCCGTGACTGGACCTAATGGTCAGGGGTCCCTTTACCTTTTACAATGGCTATGCTCTTCCTCCATGAACACCAACTTCTGGAAACCACAGCATGGGAGAGGGCTCTTATGCTCAGATCCTGCTTGGGAAAGTCAAGAAGGGAGGAATGTATCCCACCAACCATACCTTATTGGCCTGAATATAAGCCGCAATTCCCCCCCCCCCCAAATTCTGACTGTGAAAAGGTAAAGTGCTACTTATATTGGCAACCATACGCTGCCAGCAAAGCAGTGCAGCTTCCCCCCCCCCCCAGGAGCAGCCCAGGAGTACGGTCAATGGCACACTGCCTGCCTGCCATTCCCAAGCCTCCCTGAGTCATTGGGGGAAAGGGGGGGGGGAGGCTGCCGGCAAAGCAGTGCAGCTCCCCCCCCCAGGAAGCAGCCCAGCTTTGTATTTTTCTCTCCCCCCCCTTCAATTTTAAAGGTGCGGCTTATTTGCGGGGGCGGTTTATATTCGGACCAATACAGTATATCTAAAGACGGACACGTCTTTCTTTTTCTTTGATGGGGTTGCTGCTTCATCCTGAACACTTCTTTGCAATATATATATATATATATATATATATATATATATATATATATATCTAACTCAACTCAACTCAACTCAACTCAACACCTTTATTGGCATATATAAAAAGGGGACATACAAACCATCTATTTATATAATATTTCTATATAATATAATATTTCTGAAAGTATGCAATAAATAGAAAAAGATAAAAGGATCCTCATTAGTCACTATTGGAAAGGCTAGATATACTGGCCTTAATTTCAAAAACCCTAGTCAGATATTGAGCCATAGCTCTAGTGAGGGCAGAGGAATCATCCCTTAGCAGGAACTGGATCGTAAGTTGGTTATTGAAAAGGGCACACATTGAGGACATTGAAGGGCCAATTCGGAAGATATTAGAGAGGGGACAATCCAGGATCATGTGGTCCACAGAGTCCGGCACATTCTGGCCACAAGGGCAGAGTCTGTCCTGTTAAGGGATACCTCTGAGTCTTCCGGAAAACACGGCAGACGGAAAGGCATTTAGACGAGCCAACATAAATACTCTGCGATGTAATGGCGTAACCAAATTGTAGAAGTAATAAGGCATCGTTCCATGATGGGGTTGCAGCCCTAGAGAGGCAGGAGAGCATACTATGGGCTGGGAGGGATAGAGTTTTTAAATTCATTATCCAGCAGCCTCTGCTTTATTAGTGCAAAGATGTGTGATTCCTCAAATGACGAGAGGGAATCTACAGTAAATCCTATTTGCCTGAGTTTAAGGATATATATATTGCCTTTCTAATTAAAAGGTAAATTACATTAAATTAAATTAAAAGTATCATATACCGTTTCCCCCTCCCATCAAACCATCAGTGTCTCACATAATAAAACCACAAATAAGCTCTGAGCAATAGAATCAAAGAAACCCATTCAATGCAGACAAGATAATGACAAATAACACATTTCAGAAACTGTCACCAAGGACTAGATTGTACTCCAGCTAGCTACACATCTTTTGTTGAAGCTCAACGTGTCTTACAAGTTGAATATATTCTGTAAATATCTTTTCCATGACAGTCGTTTGGGCCCAGTAAGTTGAGCATTACGCTGTGGTTTGTGGAATCTAAATGGCAGAGTAAACAAGAATTGTACATTGAATGTAGGGCTGAGCACTGGATTAGTCTGAGGCCCAAATCCTGAAACATGTTGGGCCTTTTTCGATGGGAGCAGAGGCATGTGATTTGGACCTTCCTGGAATCAGGTTGAGACAGACCTGTATCTCTTCTGGCAGAACCAACCCAATATATTTTGGAACCTGGGGCGAACCACAAAATGGTTTCCCCAGCCACTCTGGGCGGCTCCTAACAGAATAGTAAAATACAATAAAACATGAAACATTTAAAACTTCCCTAAACAGGGCTGCCTTCAGATGTCTTCTAAAAGTCAGAGAGCTGTTTGTTTCCTTGACATCTTGTGGGAGGGCGTTCCACATGGCAGGCGCCACCACCAAGAAGGCCCTCTGCCTGGTTCCCTGTAACTTCGCTTCTCTCAGGGAGGGAACCGCCAGAAGGCCCTCGGAGCTGGAACTCAGTGGACCTCAATTACAGCCTGCTATATGAAGGTGAGATTTGCACCCATTGCCCCATTCCGTTTAGCCTCTGACCCCACCCACCACCACCATGCGGCCCTTGTAAGTCTGCCTAGAAGGAATGTGTACCCTCTGGTTGTCAACAGTGAGAACAGGATGCTGGACTAGGTGGGCCACTGGCCTGATCCTGCAGGGCTTTTCTTAGTTCTTCTGAGAGAGAATTCTGGGAGAGAGCAATCGGGGAAGCCGCAGGGAGTGAAGGAAGAGGCTGTGACCGGGTTAGTGGGGATAGGGAAAAACACACACACAAGGGAATCGTCTGTCAAGAGTAAGCTGGCTTGACAGTGGATTGTGGGGGATCCGAAATAGCAATTCTGAGCTGGCAAGAAGACCTGGAGGAGAACGTTGTCAGCACCATGTGTGTGGGCTGAACGTCAGGGGAGGCATCAGCCGTCAGGAGGAGTGAAGCAAGCTGAGTCTGTGTGTGCGAGAGAGGGGGGTGATTCTGCAAGCCACCTCCACCCCCATGCCTCTTCCCACCCCCTGTTACTAATTCTGCCCTCTGGCTGTTCCCTTTCCTGCAGAGCTGTGTGTGAGTCAGGGAAGAGAATAGGGTGGCCTCAGGGTCAGGGTGTGTGTGAAGGCTGCTGTACTCCCACTTCTACCCAGAATCACGATCTCTCCCCCCCCCCGCCCCCCGTTCAGGAGCCACTGTGAACTGGAGAGATATCACCCACTGCAAAATTCCAATATTGGGGATTCAGGGATATCTTCTTCTTTGACGATCACTCATAGCCAAGTAAGTTTGTCTTCCATAAACACGGTTTTAGCAGTGAGTCGGTAAGTGTCTGGAGGAGGTGGGAGGATGATGGCGGCTAACAGATTGAGGTTGAATCCTGACAGGACAGAAGTACTGTTTTTGGGGGACAGGGGGCGGGCGGGTGTGGGGGACTCCCTGGTCCTGAATGGGGTAACTGTGCCCTTGAAGGACCAGGTGCGCAGCCTGGGAGTCATTTTGGACTCACAGCTGTCCATGGAGGCGCAGGTTAATTCTGTGATCAGGCTGCAGACCCATCATGTCCATGTTCTCACCGTGGCCAACAGAAAGCGCACTGGCATGTCGTGAGTGCAATAGCTCTCTCTCCTAACTCATGATTCCCTAAAACTGGTGTTTGGAGGAATATGACTTATGACAGTGGAGGTTGAACATAGACAGCCATGGTAGCTAGCAGCTGTTGACAAGACACCCAGAAAGGAAATGCAAAATCTTGACCTCAAAAGGTATGCTAAGGCAAAAGTTGGGTATGAGCAAGGATCATAGAATCATTAGAGTTGGAAATGCCCCCGAGAGTCATCTAGTCCACCCCTAAACCAGGCATGTGATTCTTCTGGGAGAGTGCAACCTCTTCTGTCAGACAAATTATCTGAGCAATGGGCTCATCCACACATCTGTTTGTGCTGTGATTTTCAGGCACAAGTCCAGGAGGTTTCCCCTCGCAACCAGGTTTTCTATTGATTGACATTTGTTCTGATTCAGCAGCAAACAGCTGGTTTCCCTGGGACAAAATAAAAACCTCCTGGACCATCTCTTAAAAATCCTGGGGCAAACTGAAGAAATCCTGGGGCAAAAGCCAGTGTGGATGCGCCCAGGGGCAGCATTGTAGATTTGAATTCAGACACTAAAACTGCAGGTGAATGTGCCCAGGGGGCACCTAGGTGCCGTGGTTCAGTGGCAGACCAGTAGACATACCGAGCATTACTGAAACTGAACATCCATGGCTCTCTGGATTTGGCAATTATTTGGAATTGCCCAGTGAAATACAATGGGACTTGCGTGCAATACCTAATTTGTTTTTTGTGTGTGATGGTGGAGAACCTAGCCATTCACCCGCCTTAGAAAAACGCTTTCCGATTTAGTCATATGAGGCACACAGTGCCTTTAATGAGCAGTCACCCCATTACATCAAAAAGCACAGAGCGCAGGAGCATAGAATTTGACGGCGGACTTTGTTCCATTATGCCTTTTAATTCAGATGTTTAAATTGCTTCGCAGGCGTTGGAGAGCACTTTGCGTTCAGATGTGACGGATGCAGGGGGGGGGGGCAAGCTTTCTCTCAAGTGCTCCATTTGGCTCTCCTGCTGGAGTTCCAAAGCAAAGAACTTGGACCAGAACCAACCCTTAATAGTTTAAAATGGAGGTGGGCAATGTATATGATTTTCCTTTCCAGGCAGTGGTCGGAGGGTCATGTTGCTACTAGGGATGTGGGAAAGGGAACATAGGAACATTGGGAAATGCCTTACACTGAGTCAGGACACTGTTGCATCTAACTCAACATTGTCTACTGACTGGCAGTGGCTCTCCAGGGTTTGTAAGGCAAGCATCTCTGGACATACCTGGAGATAACAACAACAAACCTTTATTGTCACTACACCACCTGTGTGCAGTGAAATTAAACGAGCCCCCCCCATACACTCAGTCTTGATCGCACGCTGTGTGCTTGTTGGAAGTCAATTGCACCACTATTTTTTCCATTCAGCAGCCCAACAGCCCACGGATAATAATAATAATAATAATAATAATAATAATAATAATAATAATAATAATTTATTATTTGTACCCCGCCCATCTGGCTGGGTCTCCCCAGCCACTCTGGGCGGCTTCCAGCAAACATTAAAATACATTAACACATCACAGGTTAAAAACTTCCCTAAACAGGGCTGCCTTCAGGTGTTTTCTAAATGTCATGTTGATCCTTTTAACCTCTGATGGGAGGGCGTTCCACAGGGCGGGCGCCACTACCGAGAAGGCCCTCTGCCTGGTTCCCTGTAGCTTTGCTTCTCGCAGTGAGGGAACCGCCAGAAGGCCCTCGGCGCTGGATCTCAGTGTCCGGGCTGAACGGTGGGGGTGGAGACGCTCCTTCAGGTATACAGGACCGAGGCCGTTTAGGGCTTTAAAGGTCAGCACCAACACTTTGAATTGTGCTCGGAAACGTACTGGGAGCCAACGTAGATCTCTCAGGACCGGTGTTATGTGGTCCCGGCGGCCACTCCCAGTCACCAGTCTAGCTGCCGCAGTCTGGATTAATTGCAGTTTCCGGGTCACCTTCAAAGGTAGCCCCACGTAGAGCGCATTGCAGTAGTCCAAGCTAAAAACTGTTCTTTAACCTGTTGGTAGGACTGATTATACTTCTATATCTCCTGCCCGAAGGTAGGAGATTAAAGAGGTGCTGGCCGGGGTGTGAGTCCTCCCTGAGAATTTTCCTCGCTCTCCTGAGGCAGCGGTCTCCTGCGATGTCATCTAGTGAACTCAGGGGGCAGCCCATGATATCATGTGCTGTATTCACCACCCTCTGTAGGGACTTCCTGTCCGTGGCTGTCAAACCAGCGTTACCACACTGTAATATAGTATGAAAGGATATTAGGGACTGAACCTTGGACCTTTTCCATTCAAAGCAGATGCTATACCACTGAGCTATGGCCTTTCTCCCATAACTCTGTTTGTTTTGTTCATGATAATCTAACAAGTTCGCATGTCCTGAACCAAAATGCAGTTGTCCTTCGAAATTGGCACCATCCAAATTGTGTGTTGTAGTTCTCCAACAACAACAACAAAAATGCATAAAGGTAAAGGGACCCTTGACCATTAGGTCCAGTCGTGACCTACTCTGGGGTTGGGGCACTCATCTCGCATTATTGGCTGAGGGAGCCGGCGTACAGCTTCCGGGTCATGTGGCTAGCATGACTAAGCTGCTTCTGGCGAACCAGAGCAGCACACGGAAACACTGTTTACCTTCCTGCCGGAGCGGTACCTATTTATTTACTTGCACTTTGACGTGCTTTCGAACTGCTAGGTTGGCAGGAGCAGGGACCGAGCAACGGGAGCTCACCCCGTCGCAAGGATTCGAACCGCCGACCTTCTGATCGGCAAGCCCTAGGCTCTGAGGTTTAACCCACAGCGCCACCTGGGTCATAGCAAGAAGCATATATTAGAGGGAAATGCGCACACAAAAATGCACGCATTAGTGAAAATAATTAATAGGAATTCATTTCATCAGGAGAATTTGCTTTCAAAAAATGCTAACTGCTGTGATTATGGGAGAAAACGTATCTCATGTGGGAAGCAGCATCTCTCTTTCAAGTTGCAGGGCGGAATGTTTTCCAAATATTCTCCATATTTTTTGTGAATACATGGCAGACACAGTTTCCCCCTACAACGGCCTACACCATCCTTTTCAGGTCCATGATCCCATGACTCAGGCACAGTGCCGGATTTACGTATAAGCTAAACAAGCTATAGCTTAGGGCTCCACTCTCTTGGGTGCCCCACAAAAATTTAAAGGAAAAAAAAAACCTGGATGTACATTTCCAAAATATAAGATAAAAAACAAATAAAATAAAACCTGCATACAGCAACATTGTTTTGTGTTGTGTAGGCTCCGCCTGCTAGCCTGCTCCCTAAAATACCACTGGTTTGTTCATTTCTATGTATAGGGTGCCTACATTCTGCATATGTAAATGGCTTTATATACATATTAGGTCCATGAATTACCATATAACAGGCACGTCCAACAGGTAGATCGTGATCTACCGGTATATCACTGGACGTCCGTAGTAGATCACAGGTAGATCACTGGCTCACCCCAACAAGCTCAACAACTTGCGGCCTAGGACCCTCGTACCTACAGGACCGCCTCTCCCGGTATGCCCCGCAAAGGACCTTAAGGTCCACAAATAACAACTTGTTGGAGGTCCCGAGCCACAAGGCCGTTAGACTGGTGTCAACTAGGGCCAGGACTTTTTCTGTACTGGCCCCAACTTGGTGGAACACTCTGTCACAAGAGACCAGGGCCCTGCGGGATTTGACATCTTTCCGCAGGGCCTGCAAGACAGAGCTGTTCCACCTGGCCTTCGGGTCAGACTCAGTCTGATGGTTTCCTCTCCTTGGTTTTGTTTTATGGGCTACAAATGAAGCGGTATTTTAAATTTTAAATTGATTTTTAACCTGTATTTTAATTAATGGTTTTTATATTTTGTTGTGATTTTTACTGGTGTTAGCCGCCCTGAGCCTGGTTTCGGCTGGGGAGGGCGGGGTATAAAAAAAATTTATTATTATTATTATTATTATTATTATTATTAACTTTGGCTCCCCTAAAAAAAGCTCAACATTTTTGCCCTGCACCCCCAAAAATGTGGCTTTCCTCCTCCCTAAAAAGCTCAACAACTTTGACCTGGACCCCCCAAAACAGGGCTTTCCTTCCTAAAAAAAAAAAAAAAAAAGCTGAACAGCCTTGACATGAACCCCCCAAAAGGGGGTAGATCACTGCCAGTTTTTAACTCTGTAAGTAGATCGCAGTCTCTTGGGAGTTGGCCACCCCTGCCATATAGCATATATTCAACACACACACACATACACACACACACACACAAAGTGACAATTTGTTGCTGACAAAGGACATCTGGACATATAAAGGCCCCATTACCTTCAGTAGCTTAGGGCCTCATCAAACCTCAATCCGGCCCTGCTCAGGCAGAGCTGCAAGAGGCAGCCTCCTTGAGAGAAGAATGGATTCTGCCGCATCTCTGCATGGGAAGTGGTTCAGTGATCATCATACCTTATGTAGGTACAAGACAGAATTGCTGCTAGGGAGGAACATAAGAAGAGTCTGATGGATCAGGCCAATGGCTCATCTACTCAAGAAGAGTCTGATGGATCAGGCCAATGGCTCATCTAGTCCAGCATCCTGTTCTCACAGTGGCCAACCAGATATCTGTGCTTGGAAACCCAAGCACGAGAGCACTTTTTCCTCCCATGGTTCCCAGCAAATGACTGGATGGAGGAGACAAGCAGAGAACAGTAGATCATGCAGAGACGAAGTAGCCAGACTCTCTGGCTTTTGGGGGTCACAGAAACCTCAATTGATTTACAATGCAATCTTATGCATGTCTGTATTGAAGTGAGTCCCACTGAGCTCAATGGGCCCTACTCCCAAGTAAATGTGAATACAATTACCTCCTTATTTCATCCATCTGTCATGGCAGTTCTGTGGGAGCAAATTAAGAGTCCCTCTTCCCCAGCTTGTCACTTGGAAGCTATTGCCTTCGCCGTTACATCACCAGCATATGTCCCAACACAGCAGGGATGCTACACTTAATCTTGCCAATGGCATCATGTCAAAATTAGAAGCACACACGTCTTATACATGCAGCATGAACTTTCCTACAGCATGTATTTTTAAAAGAAAGACCTGCTTCCAAGATGCTTGTTTTGTTACCCTTCCTGATTTTTCATTCTCAGAGCTAATCAACTGGAAAGCATGTTCAGTGATTATCTCCATTCTCCCTTGCTACTTTGTTTAGCTCCTGCCTGTCCTTCCCCAGAGTCTCCTGAAGGAGATCTCATTAAGGACTTTTCTTTTGAGAAAAGGTCCCTCGGGTTTCCCCCCCTTCTTTTATTTTAAAAAAGTCGTCTTTAAAAGGTCACCCAGCTTGAGACAAAATTATTCTCTATGCTCCCATCCTCCTGGTGACTAAGAGACTTGCATAAGCTCTTTAAGCTGGAATGTGGGGCCTGGTGGGGAGTAGACTGGACAATTTATTCTGCCCTTTTTTGCACCAAAATACTTACAGGTGTGTTCCAAAGAGGCTGCATTTTGCTGGCCCATTAATGTGTTATGAAACGGTCTCTACTCATTAGTAGAGGCTCAGCAGAGACACATGGCCGACTGGCATGTTCCCTCCTTCCTGAGCGATCGTTCAGGAGCTTCTCAGCTTTTTCAGCCCGATCATCACAGTGACTGATGTCAGAAGACATCCAGCACACTTAGGGATCTGCAGAGTGTGCGCAGTAGCGTAACAGACCACAGCAGCTCAGCATCTTGGCTAAATCTACTTTATTACATATCTACACACACGGAGCTCTACATCATGGCTCCCTCTCTCTCTAGCATCAGGCAGCAAAGAGGAAGAACAAAGGACAATAGTCCTACTTTAGGGAACACAGCAAGACAAGACATCCTGTCTGCCGTCACTTCCCACTTCCCACTCTGAGGAATGAAAACATATAGCCAGTCATGTGAAAAACAATAAACCCATGACTGCACACGGGGAATGAATATTACAACATAATGGTCCCTCGGTTAAAACATTTAGCAATCTGCGATTATAGTTACTTAACACTAAAATGTTTCGGAGAGCCACACTTTCCCCCAGTCTTGCAGATGCTGAAATAAATATTCAGAAGGGCTGAAGAATGTCAATCGTATGCACTGGAGTGAAGGTGGAGATCTTGTCAGTTCCTGAGAAGCTTTAAATGGAAATGAGCGGTGTTAATTGACATTTGTAAAATGTGAATCCTAAATTTGGTAGGCATTTCATTCTGCCTTGTAGCTTCCCACCTCTCATTCCTTGTCACTCAGCTTCTCTTTGCAACGTTTGGCTGAAAGGTCTGATGTGATCTGCTTCCGAGAGTGCTGCTTTGAGTGAGAGCTGAGACAAAAATCAAAACAGAGCATCGCCTTGAAAACTTTGGAGTTGCAAAGTTAGCACTTTCCATTTCTGTGCCTATTCCTGATATGCCAATGTTTAGGTATACTTGCGGACATGTAGGAGGAGAAGTTCAATGGCTTGTCTCCAGGTCATCCAATTAACACAAGGACTTCTGGGTAGGCCAAAAGCCTCCTCTACTCTCCCCACATGCCCTTGCAGGTCTGCTCTGGAGGGTTGGGAGACCACCCCAGAACAGATTTTTGGGGGGTCGAGCAGGGGACATGTGAGGAGAGGAGCTGAAATTTGGTTGCACAGGTAAGTCCTTGCAGTTGCAGGATGGCTTTGTTGTAGGCAACGTGTACGTTTCCAGAACCCAGCAAGACCTTTCACACTAGCTTCCATTTGTTGTTGTTGTTGTTCAGTCGTGTCCGACTTCGTGACCCCATGGACCAGAGCACGCCAGGCACGCCTATCCTCCACTGCCTCTCGCAGTTTGGCCAAACTCATGTTAGTAGCTTCGAGAACACTGTCCAACCATCTCGTCCTTTGCCGTCCCCTTCTCCTTGTGCCCTCCATCTTTCCCAACATCAGGGTCTTTTCCAGGGAATCTTCTCTTCTCATGAGGTGGCCAAAGTACTGGAGCCTTAACCTCAGGATCTGTCCTTCTAGTGAGCATTCAGGGCTGATTTCTTTAAGAATGGATAGGTTTGATCTTCTTGCAGTCCATAGGACTCTCAAGAGTCTCCTCCAGCACCATAATTCAAAAGCATCAATTCTTCGCCGATCAGCCTTCTTTATGGTCCAGCTCTCACTTCCATACATCACTGCTGGGAAAACCATAGCTTTAACTATACGGACCTTTGTTGGCAAGGTGATGTCTTTGTTTTTTAAGATGCTGTCTAGGTTTGTCTTTTACCCTCCCCGAAATACGCTCACACAAGAGACAGATATTTGGTTTGGTTTTGGGCAGAATTTAGGCCAGAACTTTATTGATTACAACCAAGTGAGTGGTTGCATAGGTTCTGGTTTGACTATCTCCCTGCACCCTTGCAGGCAGAACTGTCCCAGAGCCACCTTCGTAGGACAGACAAGGATGAACACCAGGGACGGCTGCTGGTAGGGTTACCTCCCAGCCATCCTGATGTCCCTGGGACTCGGCCATAGGCCGTACCCTTTCGGGAACAACAAACCAATGAGTCCCTGGATTCCTGTACCGGAATATCCTGCAGCATGCCACGCCTATCACCTGAACCAGAGACTATCCACAACTTACAAGTTGTGACTAATTGCTGCGCGGCAGGCGAAACCCAAGTGGCAACAGCCAATCAGCCAAATGGGGAAAATTCCTGCCGTGCCCCTGTCCCAACGACAGACGACACACGACGGCATAGCAAGGTCAACTCAAGCCCTAAATATAGGGAGTGGTGGGTGGGTGTTCCGATGCGAAAGGCCCCAAAGAGGAAGCTTAGCAGCCTCGCATGGGCTTAAATAGGTCCCGCGTTGCTGCAATTTTACGACGCCCCATTGGTCGGATTCCTCCCCAGCAACGCGGGACTGACCTATCAGGGGTTGTGGCCTGTTTTCCAATTACCCCCACAACACAGGATCGGGTAGCCGGTTGCACCGCAACACGTTTCCTCTTTTAATGGAGGACCTGATTAATCAATGTATCAGAAGCGATCAGGGTCATGGCTGCTGTCCTCATCCACAGGGTCAGTCTTGGTTGGGCAGCTGCGAAGGGGCCACTCTGCACCAATTTCTGGAGACCCACAGGAGGGGAGAGTTGCTCTTTGGCCTGAATCCTGCTTGTGGGTATCGCATGGGCATCTGGTTGGCCACCGTGAGAACAGGATGCTGAGCTAGATGGGCCATTGGTCTGATCCAGCAAGGTCTTCTTATGTTCTCTTGCTTCTAGTATTCAGCTCCTTTCACCTGCCTCTTGATCTGGATCAGCATCCTGGCACCTCACTGCCAGGCAAAGATTTGGAACTTCCAACTCAGTTTCTGCCCAAGACTTTAATGCTTAAATCGGATTGGTACATACTGTAAGCAAGGCATGTTTTCAAGGTACACCAGGTGTGAAAGAGGATACAATACAAGCTAAGACATTGATTAAACAAGCGATGTTTTGTGTATGTATGTTTTTAAATGTGTGACACTTGGAGACCTTTGGTTGACAAGTGAGTAACAAGTCCAGTCGTTCTCATTAGCATTTGCTTTCACCTTCACCATGTTTAGTGACGCAGGTGGCGCTGTGGTCTAAACCACTGAGCCTTTCGGCTTGCCGAACAGGAGGTCGGCGGTTCGAATCCCCACAATGAAGTGAGCTCCCATTGCTTGGTCCCAGCTGCTGCCAACCTAGCAGTTTGAAAGCACACTAAAATGTACAAGTAGATAAATAGGTACCGCTCCGGCAGGAAGGTAAACGGCGTTTCCGTGTGCTGCTCTGGTTTTGCCAGAAGCGGCTTAGTCATGCTGGCCAAATGACCCAGAAAAACTGTCTGCGGACAAACGCCAGCTCCCTAAGCCTGTAAAGCGAGATGAGCATCGCAACCCCAGAGTCGTCCGCGACTGGACTTAACTGTCAGGGATCCTTTACCTTTACCATGTTTGGCTAGGAAGTCCTTTCCTTCCTGCCTTGCCTTTTATACTGCACCACTACTGCAGAGGAAGAAGAATCACCTTAAGGTATTCCATCTCTTTCTCTACAGCAGTGTTCCCCAACCTTGGGCCTCCAGATGTTTTGGGACTACAACTCCCATCATCCCTCGCTAGCAAGACCAGTGGTCAGGGATGATGGGAATTGTAGTCCGAAAACAGCTGGAGGCCCAAGGTTGGGAAACACTGCTCTACAGGAACCCCACATGGCACACCACTGAGGTGCGAGATGACAGGAAGAGTTAAAAGGAGGCAATTAACCAACCATCGATTGGCAGAATCCAAAGTGCTCGGATCCTTTTTGAAAACAACAATAATAACAGGCAGAGGGTGTTTATTTGAATGCTGATGAATTTTGGATGCATAAATGGCTTTGAGTTACTTAACGGCAGTGATTCATGCCCAAGAGCAAGACGTCTGCCAGGAAAGAGCTTTCATGGAAGACATTATTAGAGGAAAGCAAGTGGCCAGCCAATTCGCTGTGTGTGCCATTAGCTGCATCCTAGTTTGGCAGTTGCAACTGGTCATCAGCTGTCCTGACTACAAGCATTTCAATAAAATTCCCTGACACAAACAGGTAAACAACAGCATTTGGTTGTACCTTTGACACCATTGACCATAACATCCTTCTGGACCGTCTAGAGGGGTTGGGAGCTGGGGGCACTGTTATACAGTGGTTCCGCTCCTTCCTCCTGGGCCGTGTGCAGAAAGTGGTGGTGGGGGATGAGTGTTCAGACCCCTAGGCTCTCACTTGTGGGGTGCCTCAGGGTTCCGTCCTCTCCCCCATGCTTTTTAATATCTATATGAAGCCACTGGGAGAGATCATCAGGGGGTTTGGGCTGGGTGTTCATCAGTATGCGGATGGTGCCCAGCTCTACCTCTCTTTCAAATCAGAACCAGTGAAGGCGGTGAAGGTCCTGTGTGAGTGCCTGGAGGTGGTTGGAGGATGAATGGCGGCTAACAGATTGAGGTTGAATCCTGACAAGACAGAAGTACTGTTTTTGGGGGACAGGGTGTGAGCGGGTGTGGGGGACTCCCTGGTCCTGAATGGGGTAACTGTGCCCCTGAAGGACCAGGTGCACAGCCTGGGAGTCATTTTGGACTCACAGCTGTCCATGGAGGTGCAGGTCAATTCTGTATCCAGGGCAGCTGTCTACCAGCTCCATCTGGTGCACAGGCTAAGACCCTACCTGCCTGCAGACTGTCTTGCCAGAGTGGTGCATGCTCTAGTTATCTCCCGCTTGGACTACTGCAATGCGCTCTACGTGGGGCTACCTTTGAAGGTGACCCGGAAACTGCAATTAATCCAGAATGTGGCAGCTAGACTGGTGACTGGGAGTGGCAGCCGGGACCACGTAACATCGGTCCTGAGAGAACTACATTGGCTCCCAGTACGTTTCCGAGCACAATTCAAAGTGTTGGTGCTGACCTTTGAAGCCCTAAACGGCCTCGGTCCTGTATACCTGAAGGAGCGTCTCCAACCCCATCGTTCAGCCCGGACACTGAGATCCAGCGCCGAGGGCTTTCTGGCGGTTCCCTCCCTGCGAGAAGCAAAGCTACAGGGAACCAGGCAGAGGGCCTTCTCGGTAGTGGCACCCGCCCTGTGGAACGCCCTCCCAGCAGAGGTCAAAGAGATAAACAACTATCCGACATTCAGAAAATACCTCAAGGCAGCCCTGTTTAGGGAAGTTTTTAGTCTGTGATGTTTTAATGTATTTTAATATCTGTTGGAGGCCGCCCAGAGTGGCTGGGGGGACCCAGCCAGATGGGGGGGGGGTACAAATAATAAATTATTATTATTATTATACCTGTTGTCCAAAGTCTCCCAAAGCAGGGGTAGAAAACCTGTGGCCTTCTAGAGGTTGGCTGAGTGTGACTCCCACCAGCCCATCTTTTTCTGGGCAGGCTGGGGCTGATGTGCACCTCATACATCTGGAGGGCCAAAGATACCCCACCATGGCCCCACAGCCGGTACCAGCATCCTCTCTTCCACTAAACCTTTTCCCTCATCTGTGCCTCCAAGACTGGATGCATCTGGGCAAGGCTGTCTGCGTCAAAGGTGGGGGGACCCACAGAGGTGCACAGGGTAAAGGGAAAAGGTGGGTGGGGCAAGGGAGGAGACTCTTGCCTTTCTGCAGCAGGCTACACTCCAGCCATGTGGAGACCAGAGAATTACACATGCACACCTGCATCAAGGCAAGCAAAGAGATATGAGGATAGTTGAAGGACACATTGCAGCAAGGAAAAGGCACCCAGGGAGGACATGGAGGATGTCATTGATGGTGTTTGGTCTACAGAGAGTTCTGATGGTGAGCTGAAGAGCCCTGGACAGCCACATGCGGCCCCTGGGGTCCCCTCTACTACACCTAGGCTACTAACTGATGACTCCCTTCTACTATAATGCCCATCTGAGCCTCCAAATACCAGTTTCTGGGCATCACAAGTGGGGAGCTCAGACCTTGCTTGATGGTTTCCCATGGGTTCTAGTTGACCACTCTGAAAACAGGATCTTGGAGTACATGGGCCACTGGCCTGATCAAGCAGGCTCTCCTTATGCATAGTTGTCAACTTTCCCCCCTTTTAAAGGGAAATTCCCTTAATTCGAATAGGATTCCTCGCAAGAAAAGGGAAAAGTTGACAGCTATGCCTTATGTTTTGGAGTACTTGGTTCCCCCCCCCCTTAGAGTAGCTACTCTATTAAGTGTCATGAACTTTGATGGCACTGTAGGAACTTAAAATGAAACAATAAAATGGAGCACACCTATCTCCTTCCTTGGAGGTTTTCCATCAGAGGTTGGATGGGCATCTGCCATGGATGCTTTAGCTGAGATTCCTGCATTGCAGGGGGTTGGACTAGATGATCCTTGGGGGTCCTAAGGACACTCAAGGAATCCCACCTTGGAAAATTCCTATTTAGCCACTTCAACAGATGACTGGCTACAGCCCATGCTACATTGAGAAGGATGACCACCAAAAGGCATGTGTCCCTTGGGATGAGAAAAGTACCCCATCTCTGGTCCATACGAATGCAGATATCATTATCTCATTCGTAGAATCATAGAACTGTAGAGTCGGAAGGGAGCCTGAGGGCCATTTATTCCAACCCCTTGCAATGCAGGAATCTGAACTAAAGCATTGGGTGCCCATTCCTCTTGGGTCAAGCAAGTAGCAAAGGCAGCGACTTCTCACCTTGGGGTGGCGAACCTAAATTAGGCAGCGGAAGATCAGTAGGTGTTGCTGGCTCTGTCTGCATGCCTCCACCCCACTTTCCGTGTTTCTAAATAGCAGCATATTCTGCTGAACAATTCCTTTGCACCAAGCCGCCTTCCAGCCACCCGGAAGGAAGGAGAGTTCCAGAAAGCAGGGGAAAAAGAGTCAACAAAGGAAGGAGGAGGAGAGACTTAATTGAGATAATTTTAGCTCTTCGGAACAGCACAGGCAATCTGCAGAACCATTTGGAAAGGAAAGAGGAGAATGGAACAACTTTAGCGTAGGGCGCCGGATGCGCCAAATAAGGAGAAAATAGGATAAGAGGAGGAAGGAAAAACCCCAGGCCTAAGAACTTGGTGGGTGGATGAATAGAACCTTTATTATATAACGCTAAAATTACTTAGTCATTTCCTAGAACCTTCTGTGCACCGATCTATGAAGGTCAACTTGAAGTCTTATGATCATGATGGCCAGGATTCCTAAGCCTTAGCCCTTAGCACACACATTCTAATCCTGTGCATGTTTAGTTATGAGTAAATCATTAGAACACAAGAAGAGTCTGCTGGAGGCCATTGGCCCATCTAGTCCAGTATCCTGTTCTCACAGTAGCCAAGCAGATGCCTGTGGAAATCCAGAAAGCAGGATTTGAGCACAAGAGCCCTCTCCCTTCCCGTGGTTTCCTGCAACTGGTGTTGAGAAGCATATAGCTGTCTCCAACTGTGGAGGCAGAGCATAGCAGTCTTGGCTAGTGGTCGCTTCATAGGTTTGCATAATAATAATGGCATTGTGATACTGGCAGTCTTATTTCCAAACCCTTTCCTGATGATTCTGAGCATTAAATTCACCTTTCACAAGCATGCTGATAGCTCTTTCTTATTTGTGGATCGTGCCCCTGCTACATGGTTCATCTACCATTAACTACTCCATTGTGTCACACTGCCCTTTAACCCTTTTTCACCCTCCTAATTATTGGTTTATTTAAAATTAATTGCTTATAATTCTGTGGCCTGCTTTCACATTCCAAGGTTTTTAACATTCCCATTTGTTTTATCAACTCAAGGCTAACCTGTATTGACCTTTCCTCCATGCTTTCCAGGCATGGTTTGCACTTTAAAACTCCATGTTCAAGCGCTCTTTAAAAAAAAAAAAAAATCTTGCTCTGGAGTGTCTATTGTTATTATTTATTGAATTTATATACCACCCTATAACAGGAGGTTTCAGGGTGGTCCGCAGAACAAAATCAAAACATAAAACCACAAAATATACAATCAAAATAAAAACAACAACCCAACACCACCACCCTTTAAAGCTGATTTGGAGCAAACAGCTATCCACAGAAAACATGGGTTGCTGTTTGTTGCGCTTCAGCTTTAAAGAGTGGGTTTTTGCAGGAAAAGTTATGGGGTGAAAAAAGAGAGCTTGGACTTGAAGCATTAAAGAGTGGACAGCATGGAGGGAAGGCGAGTGCGGAGTAGCTCTCAGTTATGTTCTTGTTTATCCATGCCGTCCTCAGCTTTTTCTTTCTAAGCCATCACACCCTCCTCTGCTACTTTTTAATGAATATTTATTTCAAGTTGTTCCATGTTCGCTCGACACGCTTACGATCCTCCCCTCCTATTCTGCCTGGTGCGTTCCGAGCTGTTTGATTTTTCTGTGTTTGTGTCCTCTGAGCGTTCCTTTCCCATTATAAATGTTTGATTTTTCTACCTAACTTTTTAAACCTTGCTCTGCTTTTCATTACAGTCAAATTACGATCTCTAACTGCATTTGCTTCCCATTTGATCTCCCTTCTTACATCTTCACTTTTAAATTAATATTTTACAGGTCTCTGAAGGCTATTATTACAGAATCTATTTGATGTTGTACCACCGCAATCAATTTCATAATATTCGATCGCTATGGGCTGTGCCCTGGCTTGATCTGCTCTCAGTGGCCCATCTGGTCCGACACCCAGTTCTCACAGTGGCCAACCAGAAGCCTATGGGAATCCAGGAAGCAGCACCCAAACCTGAGGACTCTCCCCTCCTGTGGTTTCCAGTAACTGGTTTCCAGAAGCATTACTGCCTCTTACCACGAAATTAGAAGACACCTGCTTCTTGGGAGAAAAGCAATGACAAACCTAGACAGCATCTTAAAAAACGGAGACATCACCTTGCCGACAAAGGTCCGTATAGTCAAAGCTATGGTTTTCCCCAGTAGTGATGTATGGAAGTGAGAACTGGACCATAAAGAAGGCTGATCGCCAAAGAATCGATGCTTTTGAATTATGGTGCTGGAGGAGACTCTTGAGAGTCCCATGGACTTTGCCCACCTCATGAGAAGAGAAGACTCCCTGGAAAAGACCCTGATATTGGGAAAGATGGAGGGCACAAGGAGAAGGGGATGACAGAGGACGAGATAATAATAATAATAATAATAATAATAATAATAATAATAATAATAATTTATTATTTGTACCCCGCCCATCTGGCCGGGTCTCCCTGGCCACTCTAGGTGGCTTCCAGCATACATTAAAATACATACACATGTTACAGATTAAAAACTTCCCTGAACAGGGCTGTCTTCAGGCATTTTCTAAATGTCAGATAGTTGTTAGTACCTTTGACTTCTGATGGGAGGGCGTTCCACAGGGCGGGCGCCACTACTGAGAAGGCCCTCTGCCTGGTTCCCTGTAGCTTTGCTTCTTGCAATGAGGGAACCGCCAGAAGGCCCTCGGCGCTGGACCTCAGTGTCCGGGCTGAATGGTGGGGGGTGGAGACGCTCCTTCAGGTATACAGGACCGAGGCCGTTTAGGGCTTTAAAGGTCAGCACCAACACTTTGAATTGTGCTCGGAAACGTACTGGGAGCCAGTGTAGATCTCTCAGGACCGGTGTTATGTGGTCCCAGCGGCCACTCCCAGTCACCAGTCTAGCTGCCGCGTTCTGGATTAATTGCAGTTTCCGGGTCACCTTCAAAGGTAGCCCCACGTAGAGCGCATTGCAGTAGTCCAAGCGGAAGATGACTAGAGCATGCACCACTCTGGCGAGACAGTCTGCGGGCAGGTAGGGTCTCAGCCTGCGTACCAGATTGAGCTGGTAGACAGCCGCCCTGGATACAGAATTAACCTGCGCCTCCATGGACAGCTGTGAGTCCAAAATGGTTGGACAGTGTTCTCGAAGCTACTAACATGAGTCTGACCAAACTGCGGGAGGCAGTAGAAGACAGGAGTGCCTGGCGTGCTCTGGTCCAGGGGGTCACAAAGAGTCGGACACGACTAAACGACTAAACAACAAACAACATATATGCCACCTTGAGCTGTTTGGGGGAAAGGTGAGCTATAAATGTATTTTTGCTGAAAAGTTTAATGGAAAGGAGGGGAACCCACAGCAGTCTCAAGCACCTTGCAATGATCAGGCAAGCTCAGACACAAACACTGGAATTCTAATAAAATTCTAAGGTGGATGAGGCAGAAAAATTGAAGTCTCTTTTACCGGAGGAAAGAAATTCAAAAAATGGCAGGGACAGGTTTTGTCATAGCATACATTTATATCTATTGTATGTCTGAATAAGGTGCCCCTTGTAAAAAAAACCTATAATTTACTGCCTAGTTCCAGAGAACGCATACGCTGCAAATGTCTGTACTTTTCACATCATCATCTTCCATCAGCCCAGACTAGTTCTTGTTTTCCTGAAACACCTACTGCATTTGAGGAAAGCAAATTCAATGCTACAAAGCTATACATTTGGCTAAGTGTTCTTGACGCTCTCTTCTCACACTTAAATGCCGTTTAATTAGAAGGCTTAGGGATGAGAAAAAAGCAAAGTCACCCAATACCCAGATCTAACGCTTTCCATCTAATAACAGGCTTGGTGGCATGCAGTGATTTTTCACATTTCCCCCCAATGGCAGCCTGAGTTGAAATAAGGACTTGTTTGTTGTGTCTGATGAGCTTTAAAGCAGACTATGCAGAAAATCAGCGTCCATGATGAGCTCTTATTCCTTTGTTCTCTTGACTATTTAATGACTTTCTACACAGGGACCTTCTGCCATCTCACGGAACATAAAATAGCCCCTTTGAAATGGAAACAGATATGAAGCCCTCATTTGAAACTGCTCCGGTGGTGGTCGCTGCTGCTGATGTTGTTTTTGCATTGTCAGGCATGATTCAGTTGTAGTCTTGCTTGGTTATACTTAGATGAATTGAACAAAAGTATCAGAGGAATGTGGAAGGTTTCCATCAGCCTCTGCACCATTGAACTCCTGCAATGTCATCATCATCATCATCATTTATTATTTATTTATTATTTATATCCCACCCATCTGGCTGGGTTTCCCCAGCCACTCTGGGCGGCTTCCGACAAAAGATTAAAAATACATTAAAATGTCAGTCATTAAAAACTTCCCTAAACAGGGCTGCCTTCTGATGTCTTCTAAACGTCAGATAGTTGTTTATTTCTTTGACATCTGCTGGGAGGGTGTGGCGGACCTGCCCCAAGTTAAGGGATTCTATGAAAGAGTTAATGTTCACTCCAAGTTTGAGTGGCAGCTTACTTGGGGGAGGCGGGACATTCCGCCCTTTAAAAGGAGGGAGTAGCCGTTGGTGAGAGGAGAAGAGGGAGTGAGAGAGTGGTGACTGGAAGAAGAGGGAGTGGGACCAGGATAGTGGTGGGTAGGATAGGTAGGATAGGATAGGATGAAGATCAGTTTGTTAAACAAAGTGTTTATGCTTATGGTTGGAAACTAAGTGGATGAACTAAAATAGATCGGAAAAGTTATGTTATGTAAAGAATAAAAACTTGTTTGCGTTGAGCCAAGGAGTTATCGTCGTTTATGGTTGGGTCCAGCGATATATGAATGCTTATGAGGAAAGGAACTCAGGGAAGAGACAAAACACACCTGCAGGGAGATAGTTTGTATCTCAGGGTTTCTCTCAAAAGGGGCAAGAGGGTAGAGGCCTTGGTAAAGCTACACAGTTGCTAAAGGAGTTAGCTAACTTATGCAGTGAGGGATCTGAAGGGTCAGAGGCCCCAGTACTGCTAGCTGAGAGGCAGGTTAACCCCAGGAGCCCAGAGCATTGTGAATATATACAGTATATCTACCGCAGTCACGGCAGCTGGACAAAAGGAACCCCTGTTACTAAGTTATCCCGGGTTACAATAAAAAGGGATTGACAACTCAGACGGACCTCAAAAGTTAGAGGTGGGGTGAAAAGGAATTAGAACCCAGAACACCTCAGTGCTAAATACACTTAGTAACGGTCAAAGGGGTCAAGCGTGTAGCTTGAGGGGAGGTTCGTCGCAGAGGGCATTCCACAGGGCGGGTGTCACTACTGAGAAGGCCCTCTGCCTCGTTCCCTTTAACCTCACTTCTCGCAGGGAGGGAACCACCAGAAGGTCCTCGGAGCTGGACCTCAGTGT
Source organism: Darevskia nairensis (assembly GCA_034642065.1). Classification (NCBI taxonomy): domain Eukaryota; kingdom Metazoa; phylum Chordata; class Lepidosauria; order Squamata; family Lacertidae; genus Darevskia; species Darevskia nairensis. Next base: position 195,962 of record JAWWNI010000599.1, on the reverse strand, counting down.
CCGGGCAGAACGATGGGGGTGGAGACGCTCCTTCAGGTATACAGGACCGAGGCCATTTAGGGCTTTAAAGGTCAGCACTAACACTTTGAATTGTGCTCAGAAACGTACTGGGAGCCAATGTAGGTCTTTCAAGACCAGTGTTATGTGGTCTCAGCTGCTGCTCCCAGTCACCAGTCTAGCTGTCATCCTGTGTTTCTGAGAAATTAATCCACAAGGTAGGGATCATTAGGAAAGGAGATGAATATGAAACTTACTGATATCCTAATGCCATAATACAAATCTACAGTGCGACTGCATTTTGAGTACAGTGTACAGTTCTGGTCACCAAACCTCAAAAACGATATTGTAGAGTTGGAAAAGGCTCGGATAAGGGGATCCAAAATGAAGAGGAGTGGTTGCAGGGTTTGGGACTTCTTAGTTTAGAGAAAAGGCGAGTAAGGTGATAGAAGTTCATAAAATGCTGCATTGCATGGAGAAAGTGAATCATAGAATCTTAGAGTTGGAAGTTATCCAAGGGTCATCTAGTCCAACCCCCTGCAATGCAGGAATCTCAGCCAAATCATCAATGACAGATGGCCATCCAACCTCTGCTTAAAAACCTCCAAGGAAGTAGAGTCCACCACCTCTCGTGGGAGTCTGTTTCATTGCCAAACAGCTCTTACTGACAGAAAGTTCTTCCAAATGTTTAGTCGGAATCTCCTTTCTTGAAACTTGAAGCTACTGAAGTCTTTCTCGACAGTCACCAACGTAGATTGCTTTAACAGAGCATAGGACAAATTCATGGGGGACAAAGCTATCCATGGCTCCTAGTCATGATTGCTATGCGCTGCCACCATGGTGGTGTTGTTGTTTAGTCGTTTAGTTGTGTCCGACTTCATGACCCCATGGACCAGAGCACACCAGGCACTCGTGTCTTCCACTGCCTCCCGCAGTTTGGTCAGACTCACGTTGGTAGCTTCGAGAACACTGTCCAACCACCTCGTCCTCTGTCGTCCCCTTCTCCTTGTGCCCTCCATCTTTCCCAACATCAGGGTCTTTTCCAGGGAGTCTTCTCTTCTCATGAGGTGGCCAAAGTCTTGGAGCCTCAGCTTCAGGATCTGTCCTTCCAGTGAGCACTCAGGGCTGATTTCCTTCAGAATGGATAGGTTTGATCTTCTTGCAATCCACGGGACTCTCAAGAGTCTCTTGATTTCGGAAATCAAATGGACTTCTGGAGCAGATTAAGTTTGGCATTTTTGTTTTTGCTATTTATTTTGCATTTTTGTTTTTGAGGCTTTTTCGGTTCATTTGTTCTTGTTCAGCTACTGATTGAGTGACTGAGGAAATGGATAAAAGGCCCTTATCCAAACAATGACTATCATCAGTGGTAAGGGGAAAAAAAGTAATTTAATTTTTTATCATCTACCGTACATTACTGTCTTATTTATTTTATAGTACAGTACATGGACTAATTCCTGCCAACCTAGCAGTTTGAAAGCACGTCAAAGTGCAAGTAGATAAATAGGTACCGCTCCGGCAGGATGGTAAACGGCGTTTCCATGTGCTCCTCTGGTTTGCCAGAAGCGGCCTAGTCATGCTGGCCACATGACCCGGAAGCTGTACGCCAGCTCCCTCAGCCTATAGAGCGAGATGAGCATGCAACCCCAGAGTCATCCGCGACTGGACCTAATGGTCAGGGGTCCCTTTAGCTTTACCTTTACATAGATTAATTCTTTCATTTTATGGTCTCGTTAGATAGTAAAATTCATGTGAAATTGCTGTTTTTGGGGTTGTTGTTAAAGTCTGGAACAGATTAATCCGTTCTGCATTACTTTCTATGGGAAAGTGCACCTGGGTTTTGGAACGCTTTGGTTTCGGAATGGACTTCCGGAATGGATTAAGTTTGAGAACTAAGGTACCACTGTACTGTCTACACTAGTCACTTCACCTCAAAAAGTTTCCAGACCCAATCAGGCTCTTCTTATGTTCTGAGGTGCTTATGCTAGAGGATTGTCAAGGGAAAGTGAAAGCTCTCTTCTGCTGATAATTGTCAGGTGGTCGTATTGGATGCATGGGGGCTGACTGGCTAGTGACTGTGCCGTGGGTGGCTTAATTCAGCAGAGGTTATTAGCACATGTACAATTGTGGTTCCGAATGAGTCACCCTGAGGCTTTTACCACTCTGCCCTGACAGCTGCTGGTAAGGTCAGTCATCCCCATCAATTTGTCCTGCAGCAATGATGGGCAGTTAGAGGTCCATTCTCCCTCCCCACCCCACCCCGCCCTGCCTGAGCCACTGCTTAAGTTCAGCATCACAACTTTTCCTTCCAACGTCTACCCTCCCACTCCATTGTTAGCAGAGTGCTGCAGGAGGATTCCTTCACCCAAATTTAACCCACAGGAAACCCTGCCTTTCCCTTGTTGGGAAATTAGCAGGCGAGTAGAGGATTCAGTGGTGGTGGTGGGGAGTTTTGAGACTCCAGCACGGATTTTGTGCTGAACCCAGCAGGCAGCAAACATTGCAGCAACATTCTCCCACTCGTCTTGCACTCTTTTTTAAAATCCATATTTCTTTGCTCCAAACCCCTTACTTTCAGCTGGACTTACAGAACAGTTTATATGAAGGCCCTGCAAAATTCCTTTCATTTCTGCCTCCAAGTGGGCGGGTTCCTACAGAGGTGATGTCTGTTTCTGTCTTGCATTCTGTCCAGGGACTCTGGGATGATTCTGTGGAATCAGCCCATCTTTGCCTTTGTAACCACCCTATAAGGTAAGTTAGGTTGCGAGCAGGGGCGTAGCGTGCCGCTTGGCTACCGGGGGCGGCAAGCCAAGCGGCACCCCTGGGGGTGGGGCGCCGCTCCGTGCGCAAGACGTCACAACGCGCATGCGCACGGAGCGACGCCTCCACCGCTTGCCTCCATGCCGCGGTGAAAAAAGCCGCTGAAAGGGGGGGAGGAAGAAGCCGCTGAAAGGGGGGGAAAGGAGAGGGGCGGGCCAGCCAGGAGGGGGTATCACCCCCTCCTGGCTGGCCCGTCCCTCTCCTCCATACCGCGGCTCCACCTAGGGAGCCCAGCGACGAAAAAAGCCGCCAAAAGCGGGAGGGGGGAGGTTATTTCCGGCGCTGCCGGGGTGGAGCCGCAGGGGCGGCCAGCAAGGGGGGGTGTCACGTCAGTGACAAGCGTGACACCCCTCCTCGCTGGCCGCCCCTGCGGCTCCGCCCCGGCAGCGCCTAAAATAGCCTTTAAAAAAAGAAAAGAAAAAGCCCAGGGCGGCTTTGGAGGCGCGGGGGGGTGGGGCCCCACCCCGAGTGTCACCCCCACCAGGGCGCTGGCCTGGGTGGCCTGCCCCGCCCCCTTGCTACGCCCCTGGTTGTGACCAAACACCCCAATAACCATCATACCTCATCAGGGGCTTCAATGGAGGTACCACACCCATCTAGGGATGGGTAAATATGTTAGTTTTGGTGACCCTCAGGATCTCATTCTTGGTTCTCCATGTTTCCAGATCAGTTTACTGAAGAAGGAGGAGGAGGAGGAGGAAGAGGAAGAAGAAGGAGGAGGAGGAGGAGCAGAAGGTCCTAATGAAAATTCAACCTTTTAGGCCGGATTTCCCATAATATACACATTATTGTATGCAATTTCCCCTAAGATACACATAGAATCATAGAATCCTAGAGTTGGAAGAGACCCCAAGGGCCATCCAGTCCAACCCCCTGCCAAGCAGGAAACACCATCAAAGCATTCCTGACAGGTGGCTGTCAAGCTTCTGCTTAAAGACCTCCAAAGGAGAATCCACCACACTCCTTGGCAGCAAATTCCACTGTCGAACAGCTCTTACTGTCAGGAAGTTCTTCCTAATGTTTAGGTGGAATCTTCTTTCTTGTAGTTTGAATCCATTGCTCCGTGTCCGCTTCTCTGGAGCAGCAGAAAACAACCTTTCTCCCTCCTCTATATGACATCCTTTTATATATTTGAACATGGCTATCATATCACCCCTTAACCTTCTCTTCTCCAGGCTAAACATACCCAGCTCCCTAAGCCGTTCCTCATAAGGCATCGTTTCCAGGCCTTTGACCATATTTTTGATAAAGCAATTTCCCCTAATAAAAGGTGCTTGTGTATTGTAATATTGTCATTATTTTATTTGCATTATTCATTATTATTATTGGCACTGCTACCCTGTTTCCCCCTTTTTAATACGTAGTCATAAAGTAAGCCATGACAGGTTTTTTTTACCTTTGTGAGAAGTAAGACGTACCCCAAAAGTAAGCCATGGTGCCGCCATTGTTCCCGTCGCCTCCTCAGCCCCTCCTGCGTGTGCAGGGAGCCAGCGAACCAGTGTGAGGCACGGGGGGGGCGCGCCTCTTGCGGAGTTCTATCCTGCCTGCTTAGCGCGCAGGGAGAGGCGCGGGGGGGGGGGGAGACGCCTCTTCCTGCCCCGGCTGTTCCCCGTGCGCAGGGAGCCAGCGAACCAGCGAGAGGCGCGGGGGGGAACGGGCCTCTTGCGGAGTTCTGCCCCGCCTGCTCAGCACGCAGGGGGAGGCTGTACCTTACCATACTGACATAATAAAAATAAGACATCCCCCCGAAAATAAGTCACCCTGTATTTTTTTGAGGGAAAAAAATTATAAGACGGTGTCTTAAAAAGGGGGAAAGACGGTATTTGACGCTGTTCGCCACATGCCCCAGAGCGGTTCACAACACTGTAAAATGCAACATTAAACACACAATTAAAAACAGTTTAAAACAAATTACAATCGGAAGTAGAGTGGGTCCTAAAATGCATATATGTGCACACTCCACGCTGGAATGTACATTGATTGTTCTGCACATTTTTTTGGCTGGAGAAGTGTATCGCAAGATTCGGACAAGTGCAAATTTCAAAGAATGACTGTGTTTTGGTTCCTGTATTGTTTCAGTAGGTATCAGTTGAATATGTTTGCTTTTCAATGTAAAGTGAATTTCTCTCCCATCTCTCTGATTACCCCACATCAGCACTTTGCCTCTTTCTGTATATGTGTGTGTGTGTGTGTGTGTGTGTGTGTGTGTATATATATATATATATATATATATATACACACACACATACATACATACTAGGGACTGCCACCCTGGTTCGCTCCCTTTGCCACCCTCGCCTACCCACCAAAACTTTTGCCAACCCCACTTCCCACACAGAAAGCTGTTTACTGAAACACCTCCCTGACCCCTGCTAAACAGCTCCCTTGGGCCACCAGCTCCCCATCCTGCTCACTCAGTTGCTTGCCTGCCAGCAAGCAGTTACATAAACTGCAGTGTGATAACAGCCTTACATTTTTATGTATATAGGAAGATAGATTGACAGATGCACACTATATTTTCCCCAAACAGTACCTCTTTTCAGAAATTTTGTTTTTGTAATTTCAATACTTTATTATGAAGTTAAAATAACAGCCCAGTAGGAAATATGGAATATTTTTTATACTGTTTCCCCCTTTTTTCTTTATTTTATATTTCTGACAGCGTTGTCGTTTTAACTTCATAATAAAGAAATGTTGTTGTTTTTTTAGAATGTTCTTTTTATTTAAATAATGTACTTCAATTACAGATATTTCTGTTGGCCCCCAAGTGGGAGGATAATAAGCTCTTCGCCTTTCCCCTTTGATTTTTCTTTCTCTCCATATTCCCACTCACCTTTTCCATCCTCAAAAACTGAGGAATGGGATGAAGGGAGGGAGAGAGGGGGGGGGAGGGAGAGGCTGCTAGCATATAAAAAGAGGAGCCTAAGAAACAGTGGAGTCCGTCTGTCTTTCCCTCACACCCTTAAACACATCCCCCAGGGGAAGCAGGGCACCGGAATCTTGGAAAGACGCATACATTACTCTGATACCCAAACCAGATGTGGATCGGAAGCAGATGAAGAACTACAGACCAATCTCCCTCCTAAATGTGGACTACAAGATATTTGCAACTATAATGGCTAGCAGACTCAGGAAGGTCCTAAAAGAGGTTATCCACAAGGATCAGGCCGGTTTTTTACCGGAAAGACATTTAAACAACAACATAAGGAATATTGTGGATATCCTCGAAAGACTGGAACAAAAGAAGGACTGTAAAGCAATCCTGATGTTTGTGGACGCCGAAAAAGCATTTGACAATGTATCTTGGAGCTTTATGAAAGGAAATTTACAACAAATGGAGGTGGGAGAAGGTTTTATGAATGGACTGGAAGCGATCTACACGGAACAAAAAGCAAAGATCATCATCAACAATGTGGTATCAGACAACATAAGAATTGAGAAAGGAACAAGACAAGGTTGCCCACTTTCCCCTTTACTTTTCATAACGGTCCTGGAGGTACTGTTGAACATGATAAGGAAAGATACAGACATAAAAGGGGTGACGGTGGGGGCCAAAGAATATAAGTTAAAAGCCTTTGCTGATGATTTGGTATTAACCCTACAAAATCCGGAGACCAGTGCTGTTAAGGCACTGGAGGTGATACAAGACTTTGGGCAAGTAGCAGGATTCAAATTGAACAAAGCCAAAACTAAAGTTCTAGGGAAAAACCTGACACATGAAGAGCAAGAGGAAATAGAGACGGAGTTGGGCCTACAAATTGTAAAAAAGGTGAAATATCTGGGAATCAACATGACAACTAAAAACCAGAATTTGTTTAAAGACAATTATGAGAAAGTTTGGAATGAAATTAAGAGAAATCTGGAGATCTGGAATAAATTGAAGTTGTCCCTGCTGGGCCGAATAGCAGTAATAAAAATGAATGTATTGCCTAAATTACTATTTCTCTTCCAGGCGATACCGATTGTGGATAAGATGGAACCATTCAAGAAGTGGCAGAAGGACATATCAAGATTTATCTGGCAGGGGAAAAAACCCAGAATCAAGTTTAAGATTTTAACAGATGATAAGAAAAGAGGGGGCTTCTCCCTGCCGGAATTAAGTATCTACTTCGAAGCAGCGGCCTTCTGCTGGCTGAAAGAGTGGTTCCTACTGGAAAATACAGATATATTAGACCTGGAAGGACATGACAATAGATTTGGATGGCATGCATATTTATGGTATGACAAGATTAAAGCCCACCAAGGATTTAAGACACACATAATCAGAAAGGCTCTTTTCAGAGTCTGGATGAAATATAAGGATCTGCTAGAAAAAAAAACACCCAGATGGATATCACCATTAGAAGCAAAGGCTCACAAGATGACAAATATGCAAGAGAATTGGCCAAAATACTCTGAAATATTAATACAAGAAGGTGAACAAGTCAGGTTGAAACCCTATGAACAATTAAGAGAAAAAGTCAACAATTGGATACAATATCACCAATTAAATGAACTTTATAAGATGGATAAAAAAACTGGCTTTCAATTGGAAAAGTCTAGATTGGAAACAGAACTTTTAGAACCAAAAGTAAGAAATTTGTCGAGAATGTATAATTTGCTGCTGGAATGGCATACGCAGGATGAACTTGTAAAATCTGCAATGATAGATTGGGCCAAGGATGTTGGACATAACATTATGATGGCGGACTGGGAAAGATTATGGAAGACAGGAATAAAATTTACGGCCTGCAATGTACTAAGAGAAAATATTATGAAGATGATATACAGATGGTACCTGACCCCAGTAAAGCTCGCCAAAATCTATCATTTGAAGGACAATAAGTGCTGGAAGTGTGAGAAAGCAGAAGGAACATTTTATCATATGTGGTGGACCTGCCCGAGGATGAAGGTATTCTGGGAAATGATATATAATGAATTGAAAAGAGTGTTTAAAAACACATTTGTAAAGAAACCAGAGTCCTTCCTGCTCGGAATGGTAAACCAAGAGATACCAAAAGAAGATCACACTTTCTTCATGTATGCCACAACAGCAGCAAGAATATTGATTGCAAAATATTGGAAGACAAAGGACTTACCGACCCTAGAAGAATGGCAGATGAAATTGATGGACTATATGGAACTCGCCGAGCTGACCGGGAGACTCCGCGACCAGAGGGAAGAAGCAGTGGAAGAAGAATGGAGAAAATTTAAAGAATATCTCAAAAAATATTATAAAATGTGAAATGAAATAATGCCGAAGTTATAATAGCTTACAGATTAAGTTTTTGATTAGTAAATTATATCCAACAAGTTATAAGATTGTTAAGATGTTTGTCTTATGTGTTTTTAATAAGTAGATAGTGGAATTTAATGTATAAGAATTATAATAAGTGAATTAGAATAAGAAATAGAATAAGTGAATAAGTCAAAATAGATAAGAAAGATTAGGAATAATATTAATGAACTAGGATTGTAAAATGGTTAAAGAATAGATTTAAATAGAATGTTAAAATGGGAAATGAAATTGCCAATAGAAATGATTGATAAATGAAACACAGAAGGATAGACAGGAGGAAGTCAATTTAAAATGTTAAGGAAAATAGAAAAGGAATTTTATAGATTTTGTTAAGTGTAGTGTAGTATTGTTTTAGTATGTTAGGTTGTTTATTTGTGTGTTTGAATTGTTTTTTTTGTGTTAGAAAAATCAATAAATATTATTTGAAAAAAAAAAAAAATAAACACATCCCACGCTGTCTGCTCCCTTCCATTCTCACCTCTTCCCCAGACTTAATAATTCAACTTCTTCCCTCTTTACCTCCCCTCTCCTTCCACTCTCCTTTGAAAAGGAAAAAATCTCAGGCCATCTTTTCCTTTTCTTTTCCTTTTAAAAATGTGTTTATTAAATTCAACAGAACACAGAGGCGTTACCATAAATCAAAGAAACACTGGGTTGCTTCTCTTCTAAACCAAGAGGTGCAGGAGGCTGCAGTATATAGCCTGTCGGCTGGAAGCCCCATGGCCTGACCCCAATTGTTCCAAGGGAGGCATCTAAAATTCTCTTGATCTCAATTCTTTTCATTTGAAGTCCCTGATCTCGTTTGCAGAACAGCACGAAGGTGTTCGCAGCACAGCAGCCTTCCCTAACTGACTTAGAGACTTTGATCAGGCAGCTGTATGTGTTCGGTCCATCAGGTTTTTGGTCCATACAGGGCCGTCTTTAGCAGATACAGTGCCGGGGTGCAAATATCCTCCCAGAGCCCCCAAATTACCATGGATAGTGGGGCGGGGGCAAAGCTGCACACTGCCAGCCATCGGGGGACGCAACTCACCCCCATGCCGCTGCAGGAGAGCAATCCTCGCAGAGGCAAGGGAGGGATGCTGCGCGCCCGCCAGCCATATGGTGGGTGCAGGGAAAGGGGAGGCCACCAGCAAAGCCATGCAGCTCCCCCACTCGCTGAGGCGCCCCTGAGAGGCCGGCACCCTGGTGCAATGCACCACTAAGCCCTATGGGAAAGACGGCTCTGGGTCCATATCTGTTTCCCCTCCCTCGTTCTCTTTACAGGTCACAAATGCATAAGGAAGGAGTCTGGGTTAATGGCACAGCCAATTGCATGCATTATTTCCTCTCCCTCTTTCTTCGCACTGCAATTTAATCATTGCACATGCAGCACAGAAAAGTGTGATTTTGTGATCACACCAATTGGTGTGTGTTTTTAAAAAAACAGTGTGTTTGCGCGTATGAGCTAGGGGTGGGTCGAGAAGTTGAAGCAAGGGTGCTTGGATCATCAAACATCCCTGCTCAAATTATTCTGAGCAGAACTGAGGTGAGCACAGCTTGCTGAAAGCAAACCCCCACCACAGCTTGCTGAAAGCAAACCCCCACCACCACCCATCTTGTCGCTGCCTTGATTCTGCTCATACACTTCAACACATAAGAACTTAAGAAGAAGATGGTACATTACACCAGTCAAACTGGCGAAAATATATAAGACTGACAATAAGTGTTGGAAATGCAAAGAGAAAGAAGGTACCTTTTATCACATGTGGTGGGAGTGTAAAAGAGTGAAAGGCTTCTGGGATTTGATATATGGTGAAATTAAGAAAATGTTGAAATATACATTCGTTAAAAAACCAGAAGCATTTTTACTGGGAATTACAGGTACAGACATTAAAAAGCAAGACTTTAAGCTTTTCCAATATGCAGTGACAGCGGCGAGAACCTAAATTGCACAGAAATGGAAGCAAGAACAAATACCCACAAAGGAAGAATGGATTGTGAAACTAATGGAGTATGCAGAATTGGACAAGATGACGGGGAGAATCCGCGAACAGCGGGACCAGAAGTTCATCAAAGACTGGACTAAATTTGCAGACTATTTAAAGGAAAATAGTACTCAATTGAATACGTTGGTGGGATTGCAAGAAGCTTTGTAGAGTAAAGAAGAAATATTGTTGTTAATACGAAAATACAGTGATTAATTTTAGAAAGTAATATGGTAAAGCAATGATTGATTTAGGAAATATAGACATAAGGAATAGATATTAGAATATCATAAGGAAGGTTTGACAGAAGTCACGGCCATAAAAAGCCAAAATGGTATAAGATGTGAATACAAATATGTGAATGTATTACTGTATTTTTATAAAACTAATAAAAAAATGATTATAAAAAAAAGAACTTAAGAAGAGCCTGCTGGATCTGGCCAATGGCTCATCTAGTCCAGCATCCTGTTCTCATGGTGGCCAAGGGGAAATTCGCAAGCAGGATCTGAGCACAAGAGCCCTCTCCCCTCCTGTAGTTTCCAGCAAGTGGTACTCGGAAGCATTGCTGCCTCCGACTGTGCAGGCAGAGCACAGCAATTGTGGTTAGCAGACGTTGATAGCCTTCTCTTCCATGAATTTGTCAAGTCCTCTTTTAAAACCATCCAAGTTGGTGGCTAGCACTGCCTCCTGTGGCAGTGAGTTCCACAGATTAACAATGTGCTGCATGAAGAAGTACTTTCTGTTTGCAGGGATGCGTGTAGATGCTAGGAGGAGATATATTTATTTGATATTGTCCCTCTTTCCTCATGTCTGTGAGTTCAGCAGAGTGCATCTCTTTGCAACTTAAAAGGAAGCATAGATAGGCTCGTTTTAGCCTTTTGGTTTAAGTAATCAAGGATGCTTTGAACCAGACTGGATTTTCCTGGTATGTCTCCCTTTTCTCTCCCTTAAAACAATAACCACACAATCAGTCTTTTAAAAGGTAAAAATAACATTTACTCACTAAGAGTTTCTGTTGCAGAATAACAGATACAGCAGCTTTGTTCAGGCAGGATTAAAAAGTAATTCAGTTACAAAGGCATGCTTAAGTGTCAGGGCACAATGGGGGTGGCACTCAGAGTCCTTACAGGAAAACTGTGAGCTTCAGCTGCTATCATGTGCCTATCTTGCATTATAGGAATTCTAAGGTCTTAAATATAGAATAAATGTTGATAATTGCACAAGGTAAACACACATACATAAGTATATAAACCACATGTCTAAAATAGTACAGGAGAGCAATCCAAAAGCCATCTTGGCTCTCAATATTTCCTCTTCCACCTTAATTTCCCTTGCCTGAGAGAACAGGTAGGCAGATAGCAATCAGGGGAAGTCCCTGAAGGAATTCCTCTCCTATATCTATGAACCTCCTTGGTATTAATTGTCATTGTTTGCCCAGATGCTCTGCATTGAGGGATGTCTGACCGGCATCCTGATTGTCTTATCAAATGCTAATGTTTTGTGTAAACTGTGTCTGGAACTATGTAAATCTTGCTAAATCCTCAGGAATATCACACCTTGGCCTGCCTGAGCCACAGTAAGTAACCCCACCTTATGTGTGATGTAATTTCTGTTTGTAGAGGAGATGTGCTTCTTCTCCATAAAGGTAAAGGTAAAGGGACCCCTGACCATTAGGTCCAGTCGTGTCCGACTCTGGGGTTGCAGCGCTCACCTCGCTTTATTGGCCGAGGGAGCTGGCGTACAGCTTCCAGGTCATGTGGCCAGCATGACTAAGCCGCTTCTGGCGAACCAGAGCAGCACACGGAAAAGCTGTTTACCTTCCCGCCGGAGTGGTACCTATTTATCTACTTGCAGTTTGACGTGCTTTCGAACTGCTAGGTGGGCAGGAGCAGGGACCGAACAACGGGAGCTCACCCCGTCGTAGGGATTCGAACCACCAACCTTCTGATCGGCAAGCCCTAGGCTCTGTGGTTTAACCCACAGCGCCACCTGGGTCCATGTTCTCCATGCCAAAGTGCAAACCATTAAAAGAGATGTTTCTTCTCTGTTCCTGGTCTCTCTTGCCTCCTTCTAGGAGGGGAAGGAACTCTGTTGCAACAGAAAAAGAAAGATCTGCCTTGCTTTCACTGCATCCTGTCTCCATCCATTCATCTCCATCCATTCATCTCTGACTCAGTCCCTTGGGGAGTTGGGCAGCAAGAGCCAACCGCCCCTATTTTTTTTCTATATAATAATAATAATAATAATAATAATAATAATAATTTATCATTTATACCCCGCCCATCTGGCTGGGTTTCCCCAGCCACTCTGGGCAGCTTCCAACAGAACATTAAAATGCAATAATCTATTAAACATTAAAAGCCTCCCTAAACATGCATTGTTGGTTTGAGTGCATAGTAAATATCCCACACTTTTATCACGTGAAAGTTCTTCGACCTTTTTGTCCCCTAACTCAAGATTTATTTATTTTTTAAAAGTTACCTTGGAGAAGGAGGAGGGAGGAGCAATGGACCTGTTGCTGGAGTTCCCCTTAGCCACACAGAGTACATTTTCCCACTGGAACCTAAAACTTAGCTACCAGGACTTGGGGAGAGAAGAAATAATGTCCTGCATTTCTTTGGGAACACTCGCTGTTGATGCCAAAGCTAGCAGCATGTGCTCCAGGGGTCTCCTCTCATGGCAAACAGGTGGCACCAGGGGCGTAGGAAGTGGGGGGCGGGCTGCCCCAGGTTCCATCATGGAGGGGGTGACAAATTATCAAGGAACAATTACTGCCCTACTAGGGTGGATCATAAAAAACTTTTTTTTAAATGCCTGCTCCAAAGGTCTTATCTTACTACACTAGGGATTATATAGCTATATATGAAATTTCTTGCATATCAGTTAATATCTTGACCCTCCTCCACGAAAATAGCTGTTTCCTTGGCTGTTTTCCTATGTCGTGAAGGCTGAAATTTCAATTCAGTGGAGCATTTACTGTTCCCAACCCTAACCCTGCGGAAAGCCATCTAATTAGACTTTAATTTGATTTTGACATGTTTTTAGGAGGTAATTTAATTATTGTTTGATTTTATATCAATGTTATGTTTCTGATGTTAGCCACCCTGAGCCCGACTTTGGACGGGTTTATTTTTACTTATTATTATTCCTTTGTAAGAAGATATGAAATAACATAAAACCATTTTTGCAGGCAAAATAATAATAATAATAATAAAAATCAATGTTGGGGGGGGTGACAAGAAATTTTCCGCACCGGGTACCACCTGACCTTCCTACACCTCTGGGTGGCACAAGGAGGTCCATTTCCAACCAGGATCGCAGAAGCCCCCCTGTTGAATCGCCCATGTGTCACCCCTCTCACATACATCCTGATGCAGGTGCCTGGTCATTCACCCAACAATGCAAAGATGAACTACGTGGCAAGCATCATGTTTTGTTTGGCAGTAAGCCTGTTCCACCATTTCTCACTGTGTGATAGATAATAGCAGCGCTTACTTAATTTCATAGCAACAGAGGACGCTGCTGTATACTGAGTCAGGCTGCTACTGCATCTAGCTCAGCAGTCCCAACACGGACTGGCAGGGTCTCTGCAGGTTTTCAGGTAGGGAGCGTCCCCCAGCCCAACATGGAGATGTGGTTGGGGCTGAACCTTCTGGATGCAAAACAGAGCTTCTTCTTCTTCTTTGGAGATCACTCGCAGCCGAGTAAGAGCGTCTTCCATAAACACGGTTTTAACAATGAGTCCGTAAGTGACTGTGGAGGCCAATTCTGGATCCACACGTCCTTCCACAGTGGAGACATTGGTTTCTGGGCTGGAGTTGATCACGGTGTGGATTTGCCAAGCGTGTCTTCCTCTTAGCATGTTTCTCCCTTGCGCCCTGAGTTCGAGTGTCTTCAAAGCCCATGACACCTTTGGTAAAGGCTGTTCTCCAATTGGAGCGCTCGCAGGCAAGTGTTTCCCAATTGTTGGTGTTACTTAAAAGAAAGGTGCTACAGCAAAACACCATCTGTAACAGGAGCCCCCTGATCTTTTGGCCATTCTCCTTTTATTGCAATTCCCAGGTGGCTCTCATTACTCAGTGCTCCAGGTTAGGCATTCTGCACATGGTCAGAGGTGCACACCTCCAATGTGAATGCTGGCAAATCCCAGCGACCCAATTAAACCCTGGAGAGAGGTAGCCAAAAAGCACATCCGGGAAAGGTTTAATAAATGGAACACAGTCTCACTCCAATTATAAGGGAGTTTGTTTGTTTGTTTTCCTTTTTAAAAATGAGACTTCTTGAGCATTGTGCTCAGCCAGCAGAGTCTGCGGGGAGCTTACCTGGGGAGAGGAGCCCACTGTTTAGTTGACAAAAGCAAGGCGAACAATGGATTAAAATGTTTCCTCTCTGGACAGCGGAGATAAATCGCAGAGAGAGAGGATACAAAAGAAAGAGGGCAGAGGTGTGGGGTTATGGATCCCCAGCAAGCTACATAATCATTCCCCGCAGAGTACTCTAAATACTTGACTGTTTAGTCACAGAGTTTATGCAACCGGTCTCAGGACCAACCTGAAAAGCCACCGCTCAGAGGTAGAACATCTGCCTTGCATGCAAAAGCTTGCAGGTCCAACCCCCAGCATCTCAAGAGAAGGCTGGGAGAGACTCCTTGCCTGAAACCCCGGAGAGCTGCTGCCAGTCTGTGTAGACAATGCTGAGCCAGTGCTCTCACTCAGTATGTAGCAGCTTCCTATTGTCCTGTGATCGGTACTGGCAATGGAGAGCATGCAATGTGCCCCACATGCTGCAACGGAATGTTGTAGCTGATGAAACAGAACCCCAAAACAGTCATCCGCTGGCACATTGAGAAACCTTTTGTTTAGAATTTGCTCCCCTTTCCCCAGGAATATGAAGAATTTGTCCTGATACAATGGGGTGACATTTTCTCCTGGATATTTTTCTTTCTGCTATTTTCTTCTGAATAGGCACCCAGCAGTTTATATTTGACAGACTGACCATCACTTTGATAGTGCTGACAGAAGACACAGGGATGAATTCCTCCTGATTCACAGCATACGTTCCTAGGCCTCTTGAACACCTTGGGAATATGCATTCCCTAAAACCTTGGCAGGTGAGCAAACAACCAAGGGAGAACATTTCATCCAACTGTATTCGGAAAGGCTGCAATTATCTTTGTTGATTACATCTGATTGAGGGGGTTGGAAAGAACTGTCAAAATCCATCCCACCGCTGTACACACGCAACCAATATGTATGTTCCAAAAAAGAAAAGAAATAAAATCAAATCTAATGTATCAACAGAAGTATAATATCCCAATCAAGGGAAGTAATAGTACCACTTTATTCTGCTTTGGTCAGACCACACCTGTGCACAGTTCTGGGCAGTACAGTTTCAGAAGGATATTGACAAGCTAGACACAGGATGGCAACCAAGATGATCAAGGGTCTGGAAACCAATCCTTATGAGGAACAGTTGAGGTAATTGGTTATACTTAGCCTGGAAAAGAGGTGCCTGAGAGGAGATATGATAGCCACCTTCAAATATCTCAAGGGCTGTCCCATGGAAGATGGAGCAAGCTTGTTTTCTCCTGATCTGGAGGGCAGGATTTGAACCAATGACTTCAAGCTCCAAGAAAGGAGATTCAGACTAAACATCAGAAAGAACTTTCTGACAGTATGAGCTGTTTGACAGTGGCCTGGTCTCCCTTGGGAGGTTGTGGACTCCCTTTCCTTGGAGGTTTTTAAGCAGAGGTTGGATGGTCATCTGTCCTGGATGCCTCAGCTGAGATTCCTGCCTTGCAGGGGGTTGGACTAGATGACCCTTGGTGGTCTCTTCCAACTGTACGGTTCTATGATTCTATGATTCTACTTGCCTTCAGAATGGAGAAATGCCAGGAGGTCAAGAGAATGATTTGGGGAAGCAGAAAGGGGATGGGCTGGAGAGAAAACTTCACACAGAGACACAGTGAAGGATTGGGTTTGAATACCTTATGACTCCAGGATGTTGAAGGGCAGGGGAAGCGAAAAATGCATTGTCAGGGGGGAGGCAATTCACAAGATTGACTTCAATAAAGTGACTCAGTCTTTGTCTGCACATTGCAAATTATAATCCTCTTTCTCCAAGACAGACCGACTCCTGCAGTTTTCAATAGGTTGGAAGAAAGAAGGCTTTCAGTTGACAAAATTAAATGTTAGAACCAAGTTTTTGCATTGATAAGAGGTTTTGTTTCTGTCAGGGTCTCAGCCTTGATTCTATGTGGAGTTGCTGCTACGTGCGTTCTCAGGTCTCTGTGCTTTTCTATGAATAAAACGATGAGTGGCAAGGTTAAACTTTGAGCTACTTTACTGTGATGGGCGGTGCCCTTCAGTTTTCTTGAGTGCAACTCCAACCATGCTGCCTTGAGACAAATGGAAGTCATGGCCACCAACTAAGTTGGCTTTAAAAGAAGATTAGACAAATTCATGGAGGAGAGGGCTATGGATGGCTACTAGCCAGGATGGAACTGCTCTGCTTCCACAGTTGGAATAATAATAATAATAATTTATTATTTTTACCCCGCCCATCTGGCCGAGTTTCCTCAGCCACTCTGGGCGGTTTCCAGTCAAATGTTAAAACAATACAGCATTAAATATTAAAAACTTCCCTAAACAATGCTTCTAAATACCAGCTGCTAGAAACCACAGGAGGGGAGAGGGCTCCTGTGCTTGACTCCTGCTTTCAGGTTTCTCACAGACACCTCCTTGGCCACTGTGAGAAAAGGATGCTGGACTAGATGAGCCATTGGCCAGACCCAGCAGGCTCTTCTCAAGTTCTTGGGTTATTATCACAACTTCCTAACCATCAACAATTAAATAATCTATTTTTCAGTGTGAAGTACCGGTAGCTTCTGTTAGCATTTACCCTGCCTGGGGCAGTTTGTGAGACTGCCCCAAAGGCAGAGCAAAGCCGTGTGCGCACATCCCCGGCTACTGAGAGTCCGGTGGTGCAGTAATATGTGATTGTTCCCAGGATGAAGAACAACACACACAAGCCATTAAATAAGGCTAAACTAATTTATTGTAGTAATAGTGCAGAGAGATTCTCTGCTGCCAGTCCGAAAGACATCTTCCCAGCTCGATGTCTAGCTAGAAGAGAATGAGCACAAAGGCTCAGATTACAACAGTACAGAAATACATAAACATTCCATGTAGGAAGTGATAAGGCAACTTTCTCATGGCTCTGTGTGACAGGCAAATGTGAAACCAGCTCTCGCTGCAGCTGGAGCCGCTCGGCTGAGACAAAAATCACAACAGCTTGTAGAGTAGGGATTGAGATGAAGGCGAGACGGCTTTACCCATTTCCCACAACCCAACCCTACTTACCACCCTTTCCTTCTGATGCAAACAGATGCCATGGAAGCCTTAAAGCAGTTTGGGGGCTGGTGAAAGCGAAGGATCAAGTTCCCTGCCCACTCCAAGCCTGGGCAGTGTGTATGGAGGCCCCTGGCTGCCCAGGCAATAATGCCGTGCTGATATGGACCAAAGAAAAGCAGAGCAATACATCTGGCACCAGCTCGGCTGCAAAACGTGCCAGAAGGAGGTGTACAAGATGTCATCCAACCATCTTAGAGACGGCACTCTGGATTTGTGTAGGACTTTCTCCTTAGCCTTTTCTTCTCCTGCTAGGCGGCAAGTATGGATTGTACCTCAAAGCTTTCTCCCAAAGCCTTTCTCACACATGAGTATAGCCGTTAGGCACCAGAGGTTTAGGGTCAGAGTGTTGTGATTTTTGTCCAAGCCGAGCGGCAACAGCTGCGAGAAATGGTTTCACTTTTGCCTGTCTCACTGAACCGTGAGAACGTTGCCTTATCACTTCCTGCATGGAATGTTATTGTATTACTGTACTGTTGTAATTCTAGCCTTTGGGCTATACTCTTCTGGCTAGTCCCTGAGCTGAAAGGACGGCATTATGGCAGCTCTGTCTTAATGGGCTGGCAGCAGAGAATCTCTCTGCACTATTAATACAATAAATAGCTTTAGCCTTATTTATGGCTTGTGTGTGTTGTTACTCAAACTGGGAACAATCACATATTACTGCGCCACCGGACTCTCAGTAGCCGGGGATGTGCACACACGGATTTGCTCTGGCTTTGGGGCAGTCTCACAACCTGCCCCAGGCCACGGTAAATCATAACAGAGTTCCTGCACCTCCTATTTACTTTTAAGGGGTGTGTGTGCAGAAGCAGTCAGATTGCATGGAGAAAGGGAATTAGTAGCATCTTCCCAGTACTCACTGAATCTGAAACTCTACTGTAAGGTGTTCCCATGGTGGGAGACCAGGTGGGAGACCTTTGCTGATCCATCTCTCTGTGCCGAGTCCCAAATAGCCTCCATGTTTCTTCATCTGGTGAAGTAGAATGATGGAAGATTCAGGACGGAGAAAACAAAGTGCTTCTTTACAGCGAAGCCAGTGTGATGTAGTGGTTAAGAGTGGTAGACTCGTAATCTGGGGAACCGGGTTCGCTTCCCCGCTCCTCCACATGCAGCTGCTGGGTGACCTTGGGCTAGTCACACTTCTCTGAAGTCTCTCAGCCTCACTCACCTCACAGAGTGTTTGTTGTGGGGCAGGAAGGGAAAGGAGAATGTGAGCCACTTTGAGACTCCTTCGGGTAGTGATATAGCGGGATATCAAATCCAAACTCTTCTATAGAATACTTTGCAACAAGGTGTAGCGATAGCCTCCAACTAGGACAGCTTTAAAAGGAGGTTAGACCAATTCTTGGAAGAAAAGGCTATCAATGCCCGGTTGCTGCGGTGGCTACAGTCTGTCTCCGTTGTCAGAGGCCATATGGCTCTGGATGACAATTGCTGGGAATCACAGAGTTCTGTTGCACTCTGCTGGGCTTCCCATAGGACTTTGATGGCGTCTACCACCTGATTTGATTATTGAATGTTGAAACCTTAGTTTTTGGGAGTGATTATAGAGCAGGGTATGACTGCAAATACTACTGCTCTGGTAAAGAAGGCCCAGCAGAGAATTTATTTCCTCAGACTTTTAAAGAAGAACAATCTGAGTGAGAGACTGCTGGTGTCCTTCTACCGAGGCTCCATAGAGAGCATTCTTATATACTGTATTTGTGCTTGGTTCTCCAGCTGCACAGCCAGGGAGAAGAAGATACTTCAGAAGGTCATAACCACAGCCCAAAATATTATTGGTCATCCTCTCCCATCTCTGGAAGAACTATACAGTTCGCATTGCCTTAAAAAGGTTAACAATATTTTAAAGGATCCATCTCATCCAGGATATAGTCTCTTTGCACCACTGCCTTCGGGTAGAAGATATAGAACAATTAGATCAAGAACAAATAGATTGAAGAACAGTTTCTACCCAAGAGCTATAACCATCTTAAATGCTGTAACCAGATAATATGACCTTGGAGAGCTGTGATGGGTGTATGTGTGGCTTTTTTTGGTGTGTGTGTGTTTTGTGCTGTTTTGTTTTTTCTTTCTTTCTCTTTTTACGGGATGGCATGCAATTTCATTGCACTTGTATAGCGTTGTGTTTGTACTTGTGCAATGACAATAAATTATCTTATCTTATCTTATGATGTAACAATGGAGCTTTTTCAAACAACCAAGAATAGCATCACTGAAGCAGGTGTGTGTGTGTGTGGGGGGTCTTCATATATTTGTAGGAAGCCCACTAGACACACAAGTGTAGGGCGAGAGTCATCAGTGGGTGAAACAATGAATGTAAATTTTGCCTTTGTACAGTAGGCTGGTTTCTGCCTTCACCCACACACTTCTCTGTTCCCTCCATCCAGGCAAGCACAAGGCATTGTCCCGTTTCAAGGACACATTATAGCCAGGCAAAAGCACTCAAGAACAGTAAAAAAAAGTCTGGTGAGAAGGTGGTCTGGAGAGAGGGGGGTGTACTGTAAAGCTGAGATGGAGGTAAAATCTAAGGGGAGTCATAGAGGATAGTTACAGAGGCTTGGAAGCCAATTTTTGGCTCCAAGGCCTAGGGTCCCCCCGATTTAAAATATGCATATTCTGTCATTTGGTGTGTGCAAATGCACCTTACAGAAAAACTTCACAAACAGGTGTTGAAATCCCAAATCAGCAAAAGAGCAGCCCACTTCTGCAAAAGCAGCAGAAGACTACATTTGTTTCGTAAACGGAACGAACCATAATTTAATCCCTGCCTTTTGCATTAAAATAAAGTGTTCTCGCAAGTGCAAATATTCTAGGCTAATGCATTCTGCATGTGATGGTACATTTCTATTACTGAATTAATAACCTCATTTTATTAACACGCAATCTCTGGGTTCAAGTCACTCTGAGAGAGGGGGGCGGGGGGAAGGGAGAGGCAGAAAGCTAATAAGGAAAATTGGTTTGTTGCTTCTCTTGATTAAACCTCCCTTGGCTTGAGCACGGCAGGCAAGTGATTATAAGTGGATCATAATCAATAGCTCATTAATATTATCCCTGCCCACTCGTTCGCCCGCTGCGAAAATTAGGAGATGGCAAATTTCAATGGACCGAAGGGAGAATTTCTTAAAGGGGAAAACAGTCTCGGGGTTGTCAGAAATGTTTGCTCTGAAACTCTTGAAAGAAAAGTGTGTGATGGAGGGCAATTCTGGAGCTGCCATTCAGCTGCACTGCACCAATAGCAACCATAACAATTAATGTAAATCATAGCTGCTCTCAGCCATCATGTTTAAGCTCAGCCTCTGAGCTCTGCACCCACTCATCTCTCAGGTAGACCCCTGCCTGGAAGGAGTGGGTGTCTGACAATGAGGGACAGTAGGCCACTTGCATCTCGGAGACAGGAGTGGAACAAATATCAGCATGGGTTAACTTTGGAGTGGTGCAAAGAAAATGTTCTATGGCCTGAGACATTCTGAACTCAAAAGGGGTCATTATTGTTGGTTTTTTTATTATTATTATAAAAAATATAGAGCCACCTATGCGTTTTCTTAGCCTTATGCCTTACCCCCTATTCCACGGCATTTACCCCCCAAAAGCATTGCTTGAGAGTGCACAGTTAGCTTGCCCAATTGACATTGTGAGCTATTTTGAGTCAAGTTTTCTTTCAGTTTGCAGGTGACAATTGCATAGCTACTAGCGTGTGGGACGTACCCCTTTGTGAAAACTGTTCCTTCGACAGTGGGAATTTTGTCCTTCTAAGCCAAAATTGCATTTATGAAGGAGAAAACTGTAAACTCTTAGAGGTGAAAATGTACATGCAGTGTGTAATCTATGAGAGCTGAGTTCAAGTTTTGCATCTGCCACAAAATCATGGTGTGATCCTTTGCCACCGGCCTGGAGAGAACATTAAGACTTAGCATCATAAGAGAGCCAGTGTGGTGTAGTGGTTAAGAGCAGTGGACTCGTAATCTGGGGAACCGGGTTCGCTCCCCCACTCCTCCACATGCAGCTGCTGGGTGACCTTGGGCTAGTCACACTTCTCTGAAGTCTCTCAGCCCCACTCACCTCACAGAGGGTTTGTTGTGGGGAAGGAAGAAGGGGAAGGAGAATGTTAGCCGCTTTGAGACTCCTTCGGATAGTGATAAAGCAGGATATCAAATCCAAACCCCACTTCTTCTTCTATAACAGAGAGCCAGTGTGGCACAATGGTTAGAGTGTTGGACTATAACCTGGGAGATCAGGGTTCAAATCCCCACTATGCCATGAAGCTCACCTTGGGCCAGTCACCATCTCTTAGCCTAACCTACCTCGCAAGGTTGTTGTGAGGATGAAATGGGGAGGAGGGGAACCACGGGCACCACCTTGAGCTCCTTGGAAGATAAAGGTGGTCTATAAATGTAATAAATGCGTACATAATAAATAAGACAACAGAGTTCAGAGCACCCTACGTATAAATTATTGCTTGTGAGATAACTCAGTGTTGTTGCCTCTATGTTGCAGATTAACGACTGAAAACATGACTTCTCTAAGGCCACCATATGGAGGTACCTAGGGGTGGTGACAGGGATGTGAAAGGAAGTGGCAGAGTTGTCCCCATTCTCCATCTCATACAATGGTAATTAAAGGAATACAGTGACACTAGAAATTGGTGAAACTGTCAATTTTGGTTTCTTGGTTTTCCCCAGTTCTTTGTTCAGTTTCAAAATTGGTTTCTAATTCCTCCTCCGCCGAAAAGTCCTCATGAAAATTTATCAGTATTTTAGTGAGAATTTCACCTGATGTTCACATGTTGACTGGCTGGCTCAGTTGGCTAAAGCGTGGGGCTGATAATGCCAAGGTTGCAGGTTCAACCCCCATATGGAAGAGCTGCATACAGTGGTACCTCTGGTTACGTACTTAATTTGTTTTGGAGGTCCGTTCTTAACCTGAAGCACCACTTTAGCTAATGGGGCCTCCCCCTGCCACTGCGCCGCCGCTGCCCGATTTCTGTTCTCCTCCTGAAGCAAAGTTCTTAACCCGAGGTAATATTTCTGGGTTAGCAGAGTCTGTAACCTGAAGCATATGTAACCCGAGGTACCACTGTATTCTGCATTACACGGGGTTGGACTGGATGATCTTCAGGGTCCCTTCCAATACAGTGGTACCTCAGGTTACATGCGCTTCAGGTTACATACGCTTCAGGTTAAGAACTCTGCTAACACAGAAATAATGCTTCAGGTTAAGAACTTTGCTTCAGGATAAGAACAGAAATTGTGTTCTGGAGGCGCAGCGGCAGCGGGAGGCCCCATTAGCTAAAGTGGTGCTTCAGGTTAAGAACAGTTTCAGGTTAAGAACAGACCTCTGGAATGAATTAAGTACTTAACCAGAGGTGCCACTGTATACACCCATTTGCAAAACTATTTCCCTTAACATAATACATTTGTGTATGTTATTTTCACTAGCATATGCATTTTCATGCACACATTGTCCTCTTATTCGTACACGTTACTTGGCTGGAGAACTATATTGCAAAATTTGGATAGTAGTGCAATTTTCAAGGGTAGTTGTGTTCCGACTCTTGTATTGTCTAGTCATCTCCCGCTTGGGCTACTGCAATGCAATCTACATGGGGCTACCTTTGAAGGTGACCCGGAAACTACAACCAATCCAGAATGCGGCAGGTAGGCTGGTGACAGGGAGTGGCCGCAAAGATACGTAATATTGGGAGGGGAGCAGCAGGAAGAAGCACCAGGGGAGAGACAGCTGACAGAATCAGTTTCTTTGGAAAGCATTACTGACCCCCCTCCCAGGACCAGGCATGCATTGAGAGTAGTAGAACAGAAAGCTCAGAGGCAGAAAGCACAGATTAGTCGACGCAGGGATGACTTATGATAGGAGAGACAGAGGGGGTGGGACTTTACTCGGAGCAACACCATTATCTGAGAGGTGGCATCATCCGTCTCTCTCTGTGAATATTGAATAAAATACCATGGTAAGAACTTATTGTTTCCCCATTTCTGGCTGCCAGCCGTGAGGGGAGGGGGATTGGATCCCTGAAGCCTGACAAATACAGATCTCTGAGCAGAGGTATTACATGCAGACAGGGTCTCGTTCTCAGCTCTCTGCAACATTCTGCACCAACAGCAACTTCTGCATCAAGGGTGAGGGAAGACCCAAATACAATGCACTGCAGAAATCCAATTTTGAAGTCACCAGTGCCTGGGCTACTGCGGTCCAGAGGATTTGGAGAATGGAACTTAAGCTTGGAAAAATGAGGAATCGAGAGTAACCAGAACTGACATACTATTCATTCACCTGTTGTGAACACCACAGTGCAGAGGTGGTCAGCCCCACAGTTTCTGAAAAGCCTTTTAGGGCTGGCAAATTTGGACAAAGCTACATTTTCTGTGCCTGATCTCTGCTGCACAATCCATAGTGGTGGATAGAGTATCAGACTAGGACCTGGGAGACCACGGCAGTGGCATAGCGTGGGTTGCCAGAGCCCGGGGATGCATAGAGGGGGTGGGAGGGAAATGGATGGAGTATGCATGTACATTCAACACCTAACAGCATCTGTGTCACCCAGGAGATTGCAGCCACAGAGGCAGGAACAGAAGAGTTGTTCTGTTGTCTGGAGCAGTCACTTCCTGGTTCACATGGAAGCACCATTTTCAACAGAGTTCAGCGACGGAAGTGCACGGCTGTATTGAGGCAGCAATGAGTGTTGAAGCTTTGCGCCCTCTGACAAATTTTGCACTGGGGGCAACCGCCCCACACTACACCACTGGACCAGAGTTCAAGTTCTCACTCACTGGGTGACCTTGGGCCAGTCTCTGCATCTCTCAGTCTCACCTACCTCACAGGGCTGTTGTGGAGATGAAAGGATGAGGGGCAGAACTATGTATGCCACCTTAAGCTCTTTAGAAGAAAAGGTGTATGGTGTGGTGTGGTGTGGTGTGGTGTGGTGTGGTGTGGTGTGGTGTGGTGTGGTGTGGTGTGGTGTGGTGTGGTGTGGTGTGGTGTGGTGTGGTGTGTGTGTGTGTGTGTGTGTGTGTGTGTGTGTATGCAATAAATAAAAAAACCATTTTTAATTGCTCCTGTTGCCCTGTTTTCAGTTTCTCTGAGCCAGCTTCCATCTGCCTGCCCCACTTCTCTTTCCACACTCTCTGCAACCCGTCTATTTTCCCTCCAGCTTTCTCCTGTCAAATCTGCCATCTGCCTTTCTCTTCCCTTCCTGGTACTTCCGGCTCCCCCATCCATCTCCATTTCTGTCTCCCTCACCTTCCTTTTATTAGAAGTGCTGGAGGAACAGTTGCCATGGTATCAGCCAGATATTCCCCAGGAAACCCAAAAGGAAAGCCCTCTTCCATTTGCTGTCTCTCCCCCTTTGAGAGACAAAAGCAGCATGCAAGAGAAAGGGGTTGGAATGGCGCCAAGACTGGTGGAGGAAGGAGGATAGGCAAAAGTGAATGATAGAATTGTAGAGCTGGAAGGGTCATCAAGTGCAACCCCCTGCAATGTAGGAATCCTAAAGAATTTAGGATTCTTAAAGGATCCCTGACAGGTGGTCATCGAACCTCTGTTTAAAAACCTCCAATGAGGGTTTAAAAACCTCCAATGGAAGAGAACCCACAACCTCTTGAGGAAGTCCACTGTTGAACAGCTCTTACTGTCAGAAGGTTCTTCCTAATATATAGTTGGAATCTCCTTTCTTGTAATAGGAATCCATTGGTTCTGGGCTTACCCTTGGGAGCAGAAGAAAACAAGCCTGCTCCTTCTCCCACATGACATCTCTTTCAATGCTGGAAGATGGCCATCGTATTACCTCTCAGTCTTCTTTCTAAGATGGTTCTCAAGAGGAGATAACAATTCTCAGTTGGGTTGGGACACAGGCAGTGGAGTCATCCATTTAAATGCTATCTCAACTGTGAATGGATTTGACTGCTCTTAGGGAAGTCACTCACTAGGAACCTCAGTTTTCCCTGTCTGTGCAATGGGTGCAACATAAGCCAGCACCACACAGTTAAGGTAAGCAGAGGCTCAACTGTATGTTTCAGGGTTTGCACCCATTTCAGGATTTGAAGGCTCTCATTTGGATCAGTCTATTTCCAGTCCAGTTTTCATTTCACACCTGTTCTTAGATCAGTCTCTGAAACCTGTTTTATTTTGAAATCTTCATTATTAAGAGTCACAAATATTTATGTGGTTCAAAGCACCACTCATCCACGAAGCCCACTGGGTGACCTTGAACGAGTCACTTACTCTCAGTCTAACCTACTTCACAGGGCTGCTGTGAGTATAAGATGTGAATAGGATAACCATGAGCTCCATGGAGGAGTTTTCTATGTGTAATAAACAAATATACACATTGATGCAAAATACTGGTAGTGAATCAGGCCAGGTCATACTGAAATTCACAAACACTGGATTCCTGAAGCTGCCTGGTCTCAGACAAGACTCCACAGTTGACTTGCTGGAAAAGAACATAAGATTGTCCTTTCTTGGAGGTTTCTGAGCAGAAGTTGGATGGTGGTCTGTCATGGATGCTTTAGCTGAGATTCTTGCACTGCAGGGGCTTAGACTGGATGACCCTTGGGATCCCTTCCAACTCTACAATTCTATTATTCTAAGCGCCTTCTGGATCAGGCCAATGGCCCATCTAGTCCAACATCCTGTTCTCATGGTGACCAACCAGGTGCCCCAAATCAGGATTCAAGCACAAGAGCCCTCTCTCCCTCCTGTGGTTTCTAACAACTTGTATTCAGAAGCATTGCTGCCTCCAAAGTGATCTGTCCAGCAACCACTGAGATGCACATCTCCTAGAATAAATGCCTATAGCATTTTAAACCTGGGTGAATCGATCCATTTTGCTAGGCGTGTTCACCTGATCTATTTTGCTGCCCCTTTAAGGAGTCTCAATTCTGTAACACGAAGGGGTTTAGCCGAGTCAGCTAACGTTCCTGGGAGAAGCAAGTTCTCTGGTGCCCAAAGTAATGGCAGAAATGCTGAATCAGTAACCGAGCTCCTAAGCTGTGTTGGGGTGTTCTTTCTTCCACAAAATTAGCATCACATGGAGATAGAATGGGACCATTCGACCCGGCCTGGTCCTAGGATGTCTATGACACATTAGGAGCATATCTGCAGCAGTGGGGAAGCATGCTGGATGCATGAAAGATTCCCCCATAAGCTAGAAATCTGCCCACTCAGGGTTCCAGATTATAGGGACAGTCTATATACCTTTGATAGGGCTTCCTTCTGCAGATGTGGACTTGTGGCCAGTATGGGATGGGGTGTCTTTCCCTGTCTTCTCGCCCTCAGATGTTAATTCATCGCTCTCTTCACATGCGGACTGCATATTTGGGGAAGGGCTTTAACTCGGTTGAAGAGCACCTGCTTGGCATTCAGAATGTCCCAGGTTCAATTCCTGGCATAGGAACAGACCTCTGACCCACCACATGGTCCACCTCTCTCTCAAAAGCCCCAGGGAACAAAATCACATTTTCAGAGACCCCTACAAAAAAACCAAAACCAAACCAAAAAACAGAGAGAGTGACCTGGAATTCAGTTAAACTTTACAGAATAATCCTCCACTCCAACACCCCTTCCCCAAATAAGACGCTGCATGTCCAAGAGTCCATTTCAAAGGGCACAACCTGTATCGAAAATTCGCAAAGCAGAAATTGCCAGGTTTGGTCCCCTAGCAAACCTAGGCCACCTGTCACCCCACAACCAGACACCCTAGAGAAAAGAGACTCTGTGTTCCTCCAGGGTCACCTGAAAGACCCAATGCAAATTCAGCCATGTGGTTATGTTTGATTGACTGATTCCACCCAGAACAGAGGCAAAGCAAATCGTGCATTTTGGGGAGTGGGAAGGAGGGAGGGGGTGTCCTGGTAAGTACTCACCAAGTTACATAACCCTCCAACCTTGCTTAGTAAGCTCCACGGAGCAGCCCCCCATCCTAAAAATGTATCATCACCACTCTGTCATCCAAGTCCTGCATCTGAATGACGGGCTGGAGTTCCGGAGGGGAAGCACACACACACTGCCTCAATCTCCTTTTCTAGAAAGGGAATCTCTTTATCTCCCAGTTATATAAACCCCCGATGTCCTTTTATGGTTCGGCTTCCTGCTTCATCAACGAGTGTGAGCTTCATCTGCGTCTGTGGGCTGCACCGTGTGATTAAGCAACTGATTCAAGCTTAGTAATTGGCAAGCTTTGCGATGGGTGGACTTAATTGGCTGGAAACCCTGGAAGGGTATGACTCTCTCTCCCCCCCCCCCCCGTTTTAACCTGCAGCATATTGACAGCTCCCCCTCCCCCCAAAAAACCCCACATGTATGGTTATGATTGCATAACAGAAAACGGCTGGAGGCAAAATTCCCACCTCCCATTTGGAAAATAAAACCATGTCCCTTTCCACTTTGCTCTGCCATTGACCCCTTAGCCTCTAATAGTGAGGGGGTTGCACAGGTGTGGGTAGCTGTGAGTGTGTCATGTGGGGGGGGGCAGGTGGGTGAGCAACCCACAGCTGGCCAGTGGAGGGTGTGTGACACAGGGAGCTTTTAAGCCATCTCCCTCGTGTGACGGGGTCTTTCGTGGTGTGAGGACTTTTGCAAAAAAGGACCTTCCTTGATAAAGGGCCGAGAGATGAATAAGACCTTTTCTTTGGGGGAAGTGGAGAGGGGGGAGGAAGGGGGAGCTGAAAGGGGTGAGGAGGAAAGGTAGGAATTACTCATCCATCCATCCAACTGTCTCCAGAACCTTTAAAGTGCTTCTCGCCTCAAGTCTGGGGGTGTGTGGAAGGGGGTGGGAGAAGCTATAGAGAGCAGGGGAGGGCGAGGGAGAAAGAGATGCTTGCCAGGAGCTGTGTTTTCCACTGAATCTTTCTCCTCCAATCAGTGGCAAGATGCCGATGAGCACAGAGGCTTGGCTACACCCACATAGGGAGGTGTGTGGTGTATAAGTATTGGGATCCGTCTGAGCTAGTGGCACATCACAGAGAGAAGGCAAATAGCTCTCTGTTTCCCAGCAAAGCAGAGGAGAGAGAGATTCAGACACTTGTTAGTGTGAAGTTCTAGGAAGACTCAAAAGCAGGGAATCAGCAGCAGGAGCGACAAAGGCAACAGCGGAGAGCATTGTCACTTGCTGGGGAAGTTCTCGGCAGCTCAGCTCGGGGATAAAGGACTCCTGGGAGACGGAGGAAGGACCAGACACTGAAGAGAACTTTTTTTTTTGTCCTGGACTTTGGCTGTAGCAGAAGGGCAGTTGGACGGCAAGACTTCCCAGGGTGATTTTCTTGATTTGGTTGTGTTTGTAATTTGCAGGGGAAACAGGCAGTCCTTTTCTGGACTGGGTGGTTGCGACTTTTGGAGAGAGTCTGTCAAAGGGGCGAAAAAGCTTGATTAGCCCACAGCTAGGAAGCATGCAGTTGGACAACATCAACCAGGTGAACCTCCACTCTTTCCAGGGCCACCGTGGCGTGGCCAATAACAACAAGCCCAATGTGATCCTCCAGATAGGGAAGTGCAGGGCGGACATGCTAGACCACGTCAGGAGGACCCACCGGCACCTCCTGACCGAGGTGTCAAAGCAGGTGGAGCGGGAGCTGAAAGGCCTGCAGAAGTCGGTGGGGAAACTTGAGAACAACCTTGAGGACCATGTCCCCTCGGCTGCTGAGAACCAGAGGTGGAAGAAGTCCATCAAGGCCTGCCTGTCTAGATGCCAGGAGACCATTGCTCACTTGGAGAGGTGGGTCAAGAGAGAGATGAATGTCTGGAAGGAAGTGTTCTTCCGCCTGGAGAAGTGGGCTGACCGGCTCGAGTCTGGTGGGGCGAAGTACTGCCATGGGGACAACCACAGGCAAACTGTCTCGGTAGGGGTGGGAGGGCCAGAGATCAGGCCCAGTGAAGGGGAGATTTATGATTATGCCCTAGACATGAGCCAGATGTATGCCCTGACACCTCCTCCTTCCGGGGATGTCCCTATCGTGCCTCAGTCCCATGATTCCTACCAGTGGGTCTCTGTCTCAGAAGATACTCCACCTTCCCCGGTGGAGACCCAGATTTTTGAGGACCCCAGGGAGTTCCTGACTCACTTGGAGGACTATCTGAAGCAGGTGGGTGGCACTGAGGAGTACTGGCTCTCTCAGATTGAGAACCACATGAATGGGCCGGCCAAAAAGTGGTGGGAGTACAAGCAGGACTCCGTCAAGAACTGGCTGGAGTTCAAAAAGGAGTTCCTTCAGTATAGCGAGGGCACCCTGACCAGGGATGCCATCAAGAGAGAGCTGGATCTCCCTCAGAAGGATGGGGAACCTCTAGATCAGTTCCTCTGGCGCAAAAGGGACCTGTACCAGACCCTCTACGTTGATGCTGAGGAGGAGGAGGTCATCCAGTATGTGGTAGGGACCCTCCAGCCCAAACTCAAACGCTTCCTCAGCCACCCTTACCCCAAAACTTTAGAACAGCTGATTCAGAGGGGCAAGGAAGTTGAGGTCAACTATGACAACTCTGAGGAGCCCAGTCCCCAGAGGACCCCTGAGTTAAGGGACTCATTGGAAAGCCTCCCTCCCTCCACCAATGATAGTCCTGTTACTAGTGATGGAACTCAACCCGAGGTTTCCGTCCCACCGACCACAGTGATATGAGCAGAGTAGTGTGAAACAGGTATGACAGGTATGACAGGGGGTTGGTGGATTATTTAGGAAGGTGGTTTCCTTTCATCTGAGAACTTCAGCCATGATGGGTCTGAATATACACTCAGCCTAATGACCGGTAGGAGGAAAATTGAATTTTCTTCAAGATCAACCATGCTGAGAGCGTGGCTAGCCTGAATCACTCAAGATAGTTCAAGCTGGATAATGGATGGCTCTTTTGAGGATTTCTTTTTAAAAAGCCATTGCAAGGACTGGACTATGTCAGAAAGACAAACCAGCCTCTTTGTCGTGGCAGAGGCAGCCACACCTCCTGGGGCACAGCTTCCCAGGGAATTTCATCGGGCGTGACAGAAGGATTTCCTTCTCGCTCTCATCAGTCCTTTCCTTCAAGGTGCTTTTCCTTCCAGACATTCTCCTCCCCGCTTCTGGGGACCATCAGTGGACTTTCACTAACTCTCTTGAAAGCTATTGGTTCCCCCCTCTTTCTCCTGCTTCTTCCAACTTTTCAGCTGAGCTCCAAACAGATTGGGAAAGGGGACTTTTAGCAAGTTTGGGGAGGTCCTGAAGAACGTCAGCAGGAGTTTCAGCCATCAAATTAACCCATCCCCTGCTCTCACCCAACTCTCATGTTTTCATCTCCAAGTGGACCTCTGGATTCTCTTTGGCTTTGACTTGGGCATTCAGGTCTTTCAGCTCCAGAAGGATCATCAGCCACACATTCAACAGTGGCCATGAGCCTGATGCTTTGCTCCTCTAGATTTTGGGAGGATAGGGGTTTGCAAGGGTGGGGTGCCTACGTCTCACATCAAGATGCTAAATAGAAAGAACAAAAAGCACTCCAAAGTTGTACAGGGGTTAGTTTCCTAGAATTTTTTTTTTTTAAGTTGCATACAAACACAACTTGAATTAAGAAGTCGTGCCACCCTAATCTCTGCATAAAGAACATTAAACGGCTTTTCCCAATGCTGAGAAGCAAAAGACAGGCAACTTTGAGAAACTTTGGTAGTTGGAGAGAGGAGACAGAACATGAAGCATGAAGTCTCTGCTACAGAAAGTCTGCGCCCTCTACAGTTGTAGAACTGAAGTAAGGAACCAGCCTTTTTAGAATGGCTTGCTAGTCCATATGACTAGAAGAAGGCAGAACTCGCACGGAGACCTGCTCCTGGTTCCATTGATGCAAGACAAGCAATGAAGAGCAAGATATCACCCCAACCGTTCTGAGAGCCTTCAGGGTGCGACTTCTTCCCACAGGCTACAGGTAAGATACAAATCTTCCCGGCTCATTGATTTTATGCCAGTAGGATTGACAAATACAGTCTTTAAACTTGGAGAAACAAAGTTCAGCTGTATCAAAGTCAGATATGGGTGGGTTATGAACTTATGGTCCATGTTAATTTGCAGAAGAGATGCTTAAATCTAGGACTGATGTTGCAAGGAGAAAGCAAATAGCTTTAGAGAGGCTGTATGGACTTGGGTTAGTGAAATCTCTCCCCCCCCCCACCATTAGCAGGAGTAGTCAGCATGGTGCCCTCTAGATGTTGCTGGACTTGATGGGGCTGCTGGGAGTTGTAGTCCAATAACATCTGGAGGGCACCTCGTTGGATGCCCCTGTTTTACAGGATAGAGTTAGAAGGAACCCCAGGAGTTGCCTAACCTAATCTCCCTATCCGTATACTTGAGAGCTGACTTATCATTCCGCCTTTCATGTTCTGGATAGGGGAAGGCTCTTTCTCTTTTAGCACCCTATCAGCTTCCAAGTATGATTCCTCCCGCACCCTTCTCCAGCATCATTTGAGTGTTTTGCAGAAAGCAAAAAGTGTCAGTTCTTTCTGTTTCTGAAAGAGCCAAAAGATAAACAGGGAGAATTCAGTCCTAGAGAACAGGCAGATCTCCAGCTGCCATGCATAAGCGTATGCCCAGCTATGGACAGTCTGCTGTCAGAGTGATGCTCATTCAGACAAAGAATGCTGCTGGAGCTCACAGAGAGAAGGGGAACAATAGCTAATGCAAAGGTATATTGTGTTGCTGAAGCTGATCTGGCTCACAGCTCATGTTCCGCTTTTTGTTTTGTTTTTTTGTTGCAGTGACTCATTCAAAAGCGGTTGGGAGCGAAGGACTTCTTGAATTGCATGTGGAGCAGAGACGGAGGCAGAGGGGCGGCTCAGAAAGTCCCATCATGCAATAGGGCTGGTTGGACGTCAGATTCCAAAAAGCTCCTGCAGCTCTTGTTCGGAGATCACTTGGAGAAGGTAAATAGCTGTCTGCAATCACGGCTCAATTCCAGTCCAACCCCAGCAGATGCCAGCTTCTAAATGCCCATTGTACCTATTAATCCTTCCCATTCAAAGAATACACTTAGTTTCCTGTGTTCTGAGACGCTGCTTTGCAACTATGACGTTGCAAATTCCCCTTTGTTTGGCGATTGTTCAGCACTCTGTTTCCATAGTGGCTAAAGAGATGCCCATTGGCAGGGCCGGCGCATCCATTTAGGCGAACTAGGCAGTTGCCTAGAGTGCCAAAATGGAGGGGGCGCTGGCCAGCCTGCCCCCCGCCGCCGCCTGCTGCCGCCCCAACCAGTGGCGGAGCAAGCAGCTTGGGGTGAAAACCGCGGCGGGGGCGCCAAAATGGAGGGGGCGCTGGCCAGCCTGCCGCCGCCCGGTGCCGCCCCAACCAGCAGCGAAAACCGCTGCGGCGCGAGGCGCCCGGCAGGGCAGGGGGCGGGGCATCGTACATAATGCGCAATGATGTCACGTGGCCCGCCCCCTCGCCTAGGGCGCCAAAATCCGTGGCACCGGTCCTGCCCATTGGAAGTTCACAAGCAGAACCTGAGTGCAGCTGCTCTTCAACCACCTGCCATTCCCAGCAGCTGGTATTTCAAGGTCCAATTCCTCTGACAGCCCAAACCTCCATAGATCTTCTCTCCATTTTCTTAACTCACCATCTAACCTTCACATTCCTTTATTGCAGGAAGTTCTTGTCCTTCTGAAGATGGAAAGAATCAGCTCCTTGATTGCTTGAGTCATCACTCCCATGTTGGCAAGCAGCTGGCACCTATGAAAGTGCATCTCAGAAAGATCGACATCTGGAAGAAAATGCCAACTGTGCTAACATGCCAGAAAAGATGCTTCAGCTACGAGGGCAGAGAAAAGGCACATCTATACGTGATGCAACCAGCAAAGGGGGAAGACGTGTTCAAGGGACCACACGCATTGCGGAAACTGCAAAGACTCAAAGTGACAACTATAGCAATATGATTTATGGGATTGGGGGCATGAAGGATGGCTGAAGGTCTGAAGAACTTGAATGCAGGACCTCACTAAGGAAGGGGATACTGTAACTGGGGTGTTGCTTATTGATTGTAACTGGGGGTGACAGTGAGAGTTTTGTGGGGAGGGGCAGGGAGGTAAGGTAAAAATTAATTTCCTGTTCAGATTTTCTAAGAGCTCAGTCCACAATATCCTGAGAACACTACTGGCCAAAGAGAACTCCACTGTCCAGTCAAAGCTGAATATTTTTTGAACACTTTTATGTTCAGAAAAGCATATTGGAATCAAATATGTTTGGCTGAATGGCCAGGTGGGTGCAGTAGCCTTAGGACAGCTGGCAATCAGGTACGAGATGAGTGGGTATGTCCAGCATCTCACACAGGCCAGAAGAACAAGGAAGTCCATTTCTTTGGCTGCTCGGCTGCTCCCATTTTTCTTTCTTTCTTGAGCTAACTAGGAAGCAAAGACATGCACACCATTGTATGCAGTGTGCATTTAACAAAAACTTTTTTTGATGTTCAAAGAAGTTTCGCTTCATTTTCCACCTGTCAAACAGGTTGGGTTGGAGATGGTTTTGGATTTTAGTTTCTTCTTTCTTCCAAAACTACTTGGCCTACAGCTCTTGTGTAGGTTCTGACTGTCTACAAATGTATGTCAATGTGCCAAATCATTTCATATTGCCATATTCTGATATCTTCCAGCTCACAGCTAAGAAGGTGCTAAACACCTTTAGCTGTCTAAAGAAGAATATTCAGGGACAGGACAATTACATTAAAAAAAAAAGAATGCTAACCTGAAGAAGATGGTGGACTTTCAGAGAGTCCTAAATATCATTTTCTTCTATCTCTTGACCACCACCCCACTAACTCTGCAGGCATTAATTGGGATGGCACCTATGTGACATCATAGTTCTGGGGTTCTTTAGGGAGTGGACCAATAAGATCACTGTCTTTTACACTACATTACGCTTCTAACCAATGGGAGCTTGAGCTGTAGCGCCACTTGCTAATTCACCATCAAGTTCTCATTGAGAGATTTGATGGTGTTTCTCTCGCGAGGGAGAAGCTTATGTGTGTGAAATATGTATGTGAAACCAAAACCCAACCCTGTTCATTGTGTTCCATTATTCCAAAAAAGCTGTTTTCTATTTCTGGTTTTATTTTCACTATTGAGCGTTCATCAGTTCTCTGTGGGTTGCACAGAAGGTGAACTTAAGAATTGTGTCGATAAATGGGCTTGGGGATTCAATATTCAACGTATGCCCAAACCACTTGACTCTCTTCTGATTGTACGAGGCCACTTATTCCTCATGGTATCACTTTGGTGGTGAAACATAAGAGGCTGTGTCAGCCCCTGCTTTTGATAGAAACAGATAAAAATAAAACAAAGACAGCATTCTTCAGCTGCAAAGCAATTGTAGCAAAGTCTGTTCATAGCAAGAAAATGTTTGGTTCTTCTTTTTTTGTAGATTTCTATAATAAAACATTGTGATAACTGACTAAAACAACCCCAGTCCTGACTCTCATTCATCCTTGCCACACAATTTCTCTGTTGAAAGCTTGGGATTACAAGGGCACAGGTTGCAAGCTTTAGACTAGTTTGCTTTTCCGGTGCAGTTTAGCTGGGCTTACAGCAGAGGCATACCTAGGGGGAGTGAAACGGGACCCAGGTGGGGGTGCAGGCATGGGGGCAACGGCAAAAATCACTTATCAGCCTATGAATAAGTGCATGACTTATATGTGTGCAGTGCTGCAGCGTTGCTGTCATGGTGAGATCAAACGTGAGAGAAGCTTTCCACCCTTCCTCTTCACCTTGTCCTCCCTCTGGATGCTTCGAGTCCTTGCTTGTAGTAATTTCTAATGTGGCTATTGTGATAAAGTGATTTATTCTCTAGGAGGTGCTGCCCTTGTCAAGAGCACAAG
Source organism: Darevskia nairensis (assembly GCA_034642065.1). Classification (NCBI taxonomy): domain Eukaryota; kingdom Metazoa; phylum Chordata; class Lepidosauria; order Squamata; family Lacertidae; genus Darevskia; species Darevskia nairensis. The sequence continues at coordinate 160,665 of JAWWNI010000599.1, read as the reverse complement.
GGACTCTAGGTTACTGGCTCGCTTTGTTCATGCAGCCAGCAGAAGGTTGAATTCTTGGCAGTGTCTCCAGTTTTAAAAAATCAGGTAGCAACAGGTGATGGGGATGATTCATTCTCTGCCTGACACTGCGGAAACCACTGCCAGTCGAAGCAGAAGAAGAAGAAGAAGAAGAAGAAGAAGAAGAAGAAGAAGAAGAGTTTGGATTTGATATCCCGCTTTATCACTACCTGAAAGGAGTCTCAAAGCGGCTCACATTCTCCTTCCCCTTCCTTCCCCACAACAAACACTCTGTGAGGTGAGTGGGGCTGAGAGACTTCAGAGAAGTGTGACTAGCCCAAGGTCACCCAGCAGCTGCATGTGGAGGAGCGGAGACGCGAACCCGGTTCACCAGATTACGAGTCTACCGCTCTTAACCACTACACCACACTGGCTCTGGAGTGAGGAACCTTTTCTTGAGATCAAGGGTTGCCTTGCTTTCTGGGCAACTTCCTGAGGTGTGAGGGGTCACAGGCAAAGGTGGATGGATTTATTTTGTACACACACAAACACTTCTCTGTATTCTCCATCCAGACACACAAACAACACTTTCAGAGCTCAGGGACACAACCCAGCTAGATAGAAATGCTCTAGGAGGGTGTGAAGGTAGCGCACGGGCTTCCTCAATCTTCTTAAGAAGATGGCGCCTCTAATTTGTAGTGCAGTTGTGGACTACACTGCAGAGCTGACTTGGAGGGCATGGAAAGAAGTGCCCTATTCTTGTGGAGTGGTTGACCAGATGGCTTGACTATGCATGTCGATATTATGATCCTATGAATAACTCTTGTTACAACTGACCACCAGGACAGATAAGAGAAAGCCCATATCTATGCAGTGGATAGTTAAACTATGGAACTCACTCCCACAGGGGGAAGCGAACACCGCCATCTTGGATGGCTTTGAGAGAGGCTTGGACAAATTCGTGGAGGAAGAAGGGTATTGATGGTTACTAGTCATGATGGCTATGCTCTGCCTCCAAAGCAGAAATGCTTATGAATACCAGTTGCCAGAAACTACAGGAGGGGAGATTGCTTTTGTGCTCAGGTTCTGCTTCACAACTTCCCTCTGGCATTTGTTTGGCCACTGTGAGAGCAGGATGGTGACTAGATGGACTATTGGCATAATCAAGCAGGGTTTTTCTTATGCGCAGTGGGCACAGGTTATCACTTCTGAATGCTCCTAGGGCCTCCTGAGCATTACTTGAGTTCTTTAACAGATGACATTTGAACTTAAGGCCTGATCTGTGAACATATGGAACTGCCTTATGCCAAATTAGAACTTTGCTTTATCTAACCCTGTACTGTTTTTTTGGGGGGGGGACAGGGGGTGGGCAGGTGTGGGGGACTTCCTGGTCCTGAATGGGGTAACTGTGCCCCTGAAGGACCAGGTGCACAGCCTGGGAGTCATTTTGGACTCACAGCTGTCCATGGAAGCACAGGTCAATTCTGTATCCAGGGCAGCTGTCCACCAACTCCATTTGGTATGCAGGCTGAGACCCTACCTGCCCGCGCACTGTCTCACCAGAGTGGTGCATGCTCTGGTTATCTCCAGCTTGGACTACTTCAATGTGCTTTGTGTAAGGCTACCTTTGAAAGTGACCTGGAAACTACAACTTATCCAGAATGCAGCAGCTAGACTGGTGACTGGGAGCGGCCGCCGAGACCATATAACACCAGTCCTGAAAGACCTACATTGGCTCCCAGTACGTTTCCAAGCACAATTCAAAGTGTTGGTCCTGACCTTGAAAGCCCTAAATGGCCTTAGCCCAGTAGACCTGAAGGAGCATCTCCACCCCCATCGTTCTGTCCAGACACTGAGGTCCAGCTCTGAGGGCCTTCTGGCGGTTCCCTCCCTGCGAGAAGCAAACCTACAGGGAACCAGGCAGAGGGCCTTCACGGTAGTGGCGCCTGCCCTGTGGAAGGCCCTCCCATCAGATGTCAAAGAGATAAACAACTACCTGACATTTAGAAGACATCTGAAGGCAGCCCTGTTTAGGGAAGTTTTTAATGACTGATGTTTTAATGTATTTTTAATCTTTGTTGGAAGCAGCCCAGAGTGGCTGGGGAAACCCAGCCAGATGGGTGGGGTACAAATAATAAATTATAATTATAATAATTATTATTCCATCCCAACTGGCAGCAGATCTCCAGAATCTTCCCCAGCCTTTCTGCCATTGATGCCTCTCGACAGGGGATGCTAAGGTCTGATTGTTAAGTATGTGGCTCTGCATGAAGCTACTGCCCCCTTCACACTATATAAACAAAACCTTCAGCCTTCCTCCTCTGCCGCCCCTCAGCTGAGTTGTCGCATCTGTTGAATCATAAATCTACTACAAGCAGAAAGGTCTGTGATCTCCAGTTCTTCTGCCATCTGTGGAGGACCCGTTGGTGGGAGGGACCCATCTGGTTCTGATTCACTGAAATTAGCCATGCTCAAGATGCACTTTCTGGCCTTCTGTATCCAGTCCCCCCCCCCCTTCTCTTGCCCTCTGTTGAAATCTTGTTCCCGGCAACATCTCCCAATCCCAGATTGGCCATCCTTTTGCTATAGCAGCTGCCTCTGGGCTACTACGGTATTTTTATTTGTTTCATGGTAATCCTACCCATTGGAATGACCAGGATCTGGCATGGGACAATAGGGGGCCAAAAGAACCCAGATCCAGACCTTAATCTGAAGGGGTGGTGCACAGTTTAATATGAGTTTTAAACAGTGCTGTTAGTCTAGAAAAAGAGGTGCCAGAACTCACCATGAACACCTCCCTTGTTCCCTTATAATGGCAATGGGATCCACCTGAGAGGTGCCGGAACTGAGTTCCTGTGAGTCCTGGCTGAAAAAAAGCCCTGGTTCTAACCTTAATTAAACATATGGTCAGGAGAGGAAAGGAGACTTCTCCCCGCTCTGCTTGCTCTTTTGACAGTCTCAGGTTGCTCTAGGTCAGTGTTTCCCAACCAGTGTGCCTCCAGATGTTTTGGGACTACAATTCCCATCATCCCTGACCACTGGTATTGCTAGCGAGGGATGATGGGAGTTGTAGTCTCAAAACATCTGGAGGCACACTGGTTGGGAAACACTGCTCTAGGTCAGTGATGGCTAACCTTGACACTCCAGATGTTTTGGGACTACAACTCCCATCATCCCTGACCACTGGTCCTGTTAGCTAGGGATGATGGGAGTTGTAGTTCCAAAACATCTGGAGTGTCAAGGTTAGCCATCACTGCTCTAGGTGGACCTGATCTGTGCTGGGGCTGCCTCAACCCAATTCAGCTGAACCTGGGCTGGCATCAATTCAATTTGGTTCTGAATCAAGGATTTGGATGGGGAATCCAAATCAGCCCTCGTCATGTGCACTGAACACCTGAACCAGGTATGAGTCGTGCACTCTGTAATTGTCAATTCTTGGTCACACAGAAATCAGCTGGAACTGATCGGTTCCCAGTGGAGGACTCCTTGGGAGGGCCAGAGACACCCAGGGTTGTGAAAAGTAAGTCATTTGTCAGCTCTGATTCTGCAAGTAGAATAGGTTTGATTAGTAAGCTGTGGACGTCACTCTCCTTCACTGCTGGCTCTTTTAATGATCCTAATAATAAGGTGCTCTTTTGACATTCTGTGAACCACAGGGGAATTGGTTTATCCACATGCAGCTCCTGCGTGCCTCAGAGAATGTTTATACAGCTCTGCCACGTGCCAGAACTATATCTTTCCCACACAGTTCCAGTGTCGGTTCTGCAAGAAACTGACCATGTGATCAGACCGGAGGAAATATCCCTGAAGGAATATTTCGGTTCAACTTGGGTCTGGAAACCAAATCTTCTAAGGCAGGCATGCCCAACAGGGAGATTGCAATCTACCGGTAGATCACAGGGGTGTCCCAGGTAGATCATGGAATGAAGTTTAGTGATCACCTTTGCCCAACCCTCCCCTTTTTATTCTGTGAGTAGATCGCAGTCTCTTAGGAGTTGGACGTGCCTGTTCTAAGGAATGATTGAGGGAGTAGGGTATGCTTAGCTTGGAGAAGAGAAGAATGAGAGGTACCATGATAGCGGTCTTCAAATATGTGAAGGGCTATCATGTGGAGGATGGAGGAAGCTTGTTTTTTGCTGCTCCAGAGGGTAGGATCCAAACCAATGGATTCAAATAACAAGAAAGGAGACTTTGACTAAATATTAGGAAGAACTTTCTGATAGTAAGAGCTGTTCAACAGTGGCACAGACTACAATGGACGGTGGTGGACTCTCCATTGGAGGCTTTTGAACAGAGGTTGGATGGCCATCTGTTGGGGATTCTTTAGCTGTGATTCCTGCATTGCAGGGAATTGGGCCAGATGACCCCTGGAATCCCTTCCAACTCTACAGTTCTATGATTCCATTATTGATCTCTGTGATCATTCTGGTGGGCTGGATTCAACTTGGTGGGTCACTGGTTCTGCAGGCCTGGGCCAAAGGTAGATCTAAGGGAGTGCAACCAGTTTGTTCACACTGGGTGCAGAGCTAGTGGGATGCTGCAGCAGGCGCCACAACTATAATGTCCAATGGAAGGCAAGGGGAGGAGAGATTTTTGGCGTCGCACGGGCACCACTGAAATTTGAGAAGCCTAGGTCCTCCACTACCTGGGCTGTACAAATAAGAATGTTGTATCATGGGAGCTTTCTTCTGCTGAGGAAGACTGACAGGTGCAGCTCTCTCAACCCTACTTGGAGATTATAGGGATTGAACACAGGGCTTTTTGCTTTGGTGTGCGAAGCAGATGTTCTACGCTGAGCTGTGGCCTTTCCCCTTGAGGAAGTGTTAAGAGGAACACTCATCTCTCACTAACTCATGCACACACACACACACACACACACACACACACACACACACACACACACCTTTTTATCTGAAATACTAGCATTTCTGCTGACAAACACCCACCGCGTGGGATATTCACACCCCTGCATGTGATTCACCAGGCAGGTAACATGAGTTGTCACAGCAGAGCTCGGAAGCAAAATCACTACTCACATTCCTTTCTTCCCTGAGAGACGCGCTACCATTCTATCGGTCGCCTAAACCACAGACCGGCTGTCTAGTTCTGCTAAAAGGGTGGACAGAAATCTAATTGAGCCTCTTAAAAAATCCTTCCTGTGCACCAGCAGCTCATTGCATCATCTGTATTCTCTCTGACCCCCCCCATCCGCCGCTCCCAGTTTTGAAAATGACAACCAATCAGCCGCTTTTGTCTCCCCATCCGCCCACGATCCACCCACTCACCCATTATCCCAGCCAAAACTTGGACATTTGCCTGCCAGGTACCTTTCTGACGGGATGAAAACAAAGACGCCCGGGTTTGCCACGCCGTCCTTCCGGCTGGCACACACACACACAAAACAGGATTCAGGAAATAAAGGCAAGCACACGGTCTCTCTTGGTGCCTCGCCCATCCCCTTCTGGTTCCCTGGTGGAAAGTGGGTTCCGTTCACAGCCATAGTTCTGGTTTCTATGACACCAGGGGCTTTTCCGCACAAAAGGTGTGAGGTGTCAGTCAAGCCTGCCCCGACTGCTTGGAGCGCAAGTCTCCATGGAAACAGGATGCAGGTTACTAGGTTACCAGATGAGATGCCCTCTCCTCTGCCTTCCCCTTCCACTGGAGGCTCTGAAGGATTCCATCTGAGTGCTGAGTTTGCTGATCCCTGCTGGGAGGTCCCCTCTGCCCTTGAATTTGTCGCTGAAAATAAATGATGTTGATTTTTCTTATTCCTCATACTTTTTTGAGAAATGAATTTTTTGGTGGAGGGATTTTTATGCTTTTTACCTATGCTGTGAGAAGAGAGACAAGCCACACTTTCAGGCTATTGACAAGTATCTGGATGGCCACCATGAGAACAGAATGCTGGGCTGAATGGGCCATTGGCCTGATCCTGCAGGCTCTTCTTATGTCTCTCCCCCTCCCCAATGAAGAAGACTAGACTAAAATAGATCCATTAGAATGGAAATATATCCTCGTCCAAATGAAATCTCTTTGTAGGTGAAATCCCTGCGTGTGGAAGGCTAACATTTGGATAGAGGGTAAGATTGAACATCCTGGTTGTGCAACCAATATCATGTATGCTTGGAAAGCTGACATCTATGGCTTTGTGATGCCATGGAAGCTTGTGCAAGCGCCCCTCCCAACAAACGTAGACTTCTCCATTGCAGATGTCCACAACCCATTCTGCAGGTGTTTGTGCTTGTCCCATGGGTTACCCGAGACGCGAGGTCCAAGTCCGGTCCGTGGTCCGAAGGTTCAACATGGAGACAGTCCGATGTAGCCGAAGCTGGGTGCAGGGCAGGGAGTCAGGCAAGGTCAGGAACAGGTACGCAGGCAGGAAACCAGGGCAGAAGCAGGAACTCCGGCAGGATCTAGCAACCAACAATGTTGCTCCCGCAACCTGGGGCGGGGTCTGACCGCCTTTTATCTTAGACGGGATAACAGCCTGTCCCGATCCCCCGACGACTCACCACCCTGTCTCGCCTGAAGGCAAGCACTCCTCCTGCGAGTACTCAGGTCTCTCCTTCTATCAGCCATGAGTCTCTGCAGCTCGGGAGACGCCGGTGGGTTACTGGACCCAGGAGCCGCCTCAGCCTCAGCCGGTGGTGGACCAGCTGCCGGTGACGACCTGGCTGACGGCAACGAGCTATTCCCTGCATCTGGAACCAGGGCAGGCTCAGGCCCCAGACTCAGCTCAGCTGGTGCTTGTTGCAGGGGAGGTTGTGCAGAGTGAGGCTCCTCAGAATCAGGCCCCAGACTTGGTTCAGCTGGTGTCCAAGGCAGAGGATCCGGTGCAGGCTGAGACTCGTCCGGTTCAGAGCTCGAGCCCGAGTCCCAGGCCATCACAGTGTTGTGATTTTGGCCATCAGGACACTTGACACAGAGTGCAAGGCACAGAGATGTGGTCGGCCTTCATCTGTAGGGAAAATGTCTGCAAAGGGTTCAGTTAAAGTAATCAAGTTCCATGCACAATACCAGTTGGCTACTGTCTTTGCCTCCGGCTCGGTCTGATGAATGTCATCCGCATGAGAGTGGAACATCACCTCGAAATACATCTCGCTGTTATTGATGACCAGAGTTTCAGAATAAGAGAGTCCAGCCTGCAAAAATTCATTTAATGAGCCCGTGGTTTGTGGAATGCTTCAACATCACAGGACTGCAAGCAGGAACTCTCCAAGAAACTGATGAAGGCAGGCACTGTTTACTTGGTGTTCTTCAGGTCAATGCCCATGCAGTCAGGAAATGTTATTGCCACAATCTTTGGCTGAAGCACCATCCAAACAATTTTGCACTGAAATGTCACTCTAGGGGAAATTCAGTGTCATTTCAGGCACAGCCAGGAGATGTATGCCATGGCATTGAAGAAACTCCACCCAATGGCTAAGCTAATGAATGGCTGGTTCTGGGTTGTAGGGGGGTGGGGATCCCAGATGGCAGGGTGTAGAAGGAGGCAGTAAGGAAATGCTCAGAAGGAAATGCTCATTAAAGGAAATACAGCTCATTAGCTTGCAAACATCCGAGTTAATTAACATGGAAGGACAATCCAGTCTGGATGGTTGACCCTGGAAAAGATTTCTTTCAATTTCTTGTTGAGTTTAGTCACAACCGCCCTAAAAACTGAAGTTATGTGCTGTTGACATGGGTAAGATGCTGAGGGCTTTTAGAACTCCTGGCAATTCCTCTGATGAGATGTCTGACACTAGAGGGTCGCTTCCACATGTGTTTAGTCATAAGACAATGACATCCTGTTTTTGCATTTGCCTTCATTAAAAAACAAAAATAAATCTTTGTTGAGAGTTTTGGATGTAGTAAAATAAAAGAATGCACACAGGAAAAAGCTCCAGACAAACGGATCCTAAGGGGGGGGGGTTGGGGGGACAAAGACCGAGATGTTATATGATAGCTATCTGCAAATATCTTACATGGAAAATGGAGCAAGCTTGTTTTCTCATGTTCTGGCTTCAAGTTACAAGAAAGGAAATTCAAACTAAACTTCAAGAAGAACTGTCTGTCAGTTGGCTGTCGGCTGGTATGTTCCCTCCTTCCTGGGAATAGGAAGCTTCAGGAGCTTCTTAGGCAACCTCAGCCTGAACATCACAGCGAATGATGCCAGAAGAAACATCAGCACACTTACTGATCTGCAGAGTGTGCACAGTTGCATAACAGACCTCAGCAACTCAGCATGTTGGCTAATCTACTTTATTTACATATAAACACACACAGAGTACTTCATCATGGCTCCCTCTCTCTCTCTATCATCAGGCAGCAAAAAGAAAGAACAAAGGACAATAGTCCCACTTCAGAGAACACAGTAAGACAAACATCCTGTCTTCATCACATCCCATTCCTGTGGAATCAAAACACATACCCAGTCATGTGATAGATAAACCCATGACTGCACTCGGGGAATGAATCTCCAACACTGTCTGGGGGGTAAGACCTGTTCAAAAGTGGAACGGATTCCCTCAGAAGGTGGTGGAGTCTCCTTCCTTGGATGTTTGTAAGCGGTGGTTGGCTGGTTGCCTGTCAGGGATATTCTGTAGCTGTGATTCCTGCATTGCAGGGGTTCAGACTAAATGCCCCCTGGGTTCTTTTTCAACTCTACAATTCAATGATTCTATGGAAAGAAGGAAGAATTTGAGGCATCCTCAATTAAGAAGAACTTTAAATAACAGAAACTTTAAATGACACAAACCTATCTCTGAGTGAGAGAGAAAGAAAACACATTATGTTGGGAAGAAATCAGAGACCCTAAGACAGGCTTCCTCAACATCAGCCCTCCATATGTTTTGAGACTACAGTTCCCATCATCCCTGACCACTGGCCCTGCTACTTAGGGATCATGGGAGTTGTAGGCCAAAAACATCTGGTTGAGGAAGCCTGGTCTTATAGAACATAGGCAAAATCCATTTTTACTGCCCAGAACTCATAACTATGCCAATTTATTCAGTGCCAGAACTTTCTTGCCATGCTTCTGCATGTTAGCATACTTAATAAAAGGGAACCTTATGGCCATAAATTGATCTCTCTTTCTATGCCCTCTCAGAACTGGCAATTTGCGTGAAAGCTTTTCTAAGAGGGCTATATGTCAAATCTTTCAATACCAGCAATCCAGGTCAGTGTATTTGAAGTTTTTCTAGAATGTTGTCGATCCAAAAGCATAGCTATCACAAAGAGGTCCCTTCCACGTGTTTCTGGGCAAAAAATCTGTATGGCTGACATGCCAATGTTTGTTGCTATGTTGTTGTTATGGGGGCAATTCCAGCCTCTGTATAGGATGAAGTAAGGCTATTGAATATCACTCCTCCCTGCCTTCTGAGCGTGCTCAAAGCTATATCCTTGAAAGCTACATCTCCAAGCAGCTCAAAGCACAGTCTTTGTAGACAGCCAGGAGGTGGCTGAAATTTCTAGTTTGAGCAACTTGGTTTTGATTAATACAGTATTTGTTAAAAAGAGTGATGGCAAACAGGGTGTGAGTCTCTGATATGTGTATGTGTATCATTTGCATTTATTTTTTGGAATATGGGAGGAAGACTGGGAGGAGAAATGGCGGGTGGCTTCTCTGTGTGTTGCAACTTTCAACAAGTGTGTGTGTGTGTGTGAGAGAGAGAGAGAGAGAGAGAGAGAGAGAGAGAGAGAGAGAGAGAGAGAGACTTTAGGTTTCGGAGCGGTATGGAAGTTTTGCATGGTTAGCAGATGAAAACATCTCTCTCTCCCTGTGCTACCAGTCTTTCTTTATTTACTGGTTCCACCTTGGAGTTTGGCAGAGGTTCCAAATTGTGCCCCACTGAGAGGCCCCACCACGTGTGCATGACGTCATGTCCACTCATGCACCACGAGGGTTTGACATCATGTGTGTTTCGTATGCGAGACGAAGTGGGTCATGAGCACGACTGGAGGAGGCCGGCCATCGGGAAGTCTGACCTTTGCTCTGTGCATCCCTTTGATGATCGGGAAGGTGCTCCGGTGATGTCAAAGGGATGTGCCATGGTGAACTCTGACATTGAGGGGTCTTGGTAATAATAATAATAATAATTTATTATTTGTACCCTGCCCATCTGGCTGGGTTTCCCCAGCCACTCTGGGCGGCTTCCAACAAAGATTAAAAATATATTAAAATATCACACATTAAAAACTTCCCTAAACAGGGCTGCCTGCAAGTATTTTCTAAATGTCATGTATTTGTTCTCTTTGACCTCTGATGGGAGGGCATTCCACAGGGCGGGTGCCACCACCGAGAAGGCCCTCTGCCTGGTTCCCTGTAACTTGGCTTCTCGCAGTGAGGGAACCGCCAGAAGGCCCTCGGCGCTGGACCTCAGTGTCCGGGCTGAACGATGGGGGTGGAGACGCTCCTTCAGGTATACAGGACCGAGGTTCCATGCCCACAAATAATGAGGGGGCCGAAGACACCTTGGGCCCATGGAGTTGGCACGCCTGGAGTTTGATAGAAGTCCTTCTGATTGTGAGCAGCTTTCTAATGGAAATAAAACTCTCTGCAAAACAGAACTGGCCTTGACTTTGGATAATAATAACAACAACAACAACAACAACAACAACAACAACAATAATAATAATAATAATATATTATTTATACCCCACCCATCTGGCTTGGTTTCCTGAGTCACTCTGGGCGGTTTCCAACATAACAGTAAAAACACAATAAAACATCAAACTTTAAAAACTTCCCTAAACAGGGCTGCTTTCAGATGTCTTCTAAAAGTCAGGTAGTTGTTGACATCTGATGGGAGGGTGTTCCACAGCTCGGGTGCCACTACCGAGAAGGCCCTCTGCCTGGTTCCCTGTAACCTCACTGCTCGCAGTGAGGGAACCACCAGAAGGCCCTTGGAGCCCTTGGACCTCAGTGTCTGGGCTGGACGATGGATGTGGAGACACTCCTTCAGGTATACTGGGCCAAGGAATACTGGACACTATCAGTAACTTAGATATTCCAGGCCCCCTAGTCTATCGGAATGTCCAGGGAAAGCTACCAGGGCATGAGTGTGTTGAAAAGCTTTTTATACAGAAGTGCTTCCATGGTTACTGTCACTAAGGAGACGGGAAGCTTTCTTGCTGCCTGTGATAATCAGCGCATCTAGTGTGTCTTCTCCATTGACATTTCGAAGCATCCCAAACCCTGCAATTTCATCAGAAGATCAACCTCCCAAACCCCACTCCCGTGTGCTTTATTAGTTTATAAATATACTCTGTTTCCCCGTACAATTCTTAGTTCTCTTTGTCTGCTCTGACTTTAACTGAAGTTTCAGTTATTGCACTTTTAAAACTTATTTTCTCTTGTTCTCTCAGAAGAATGGTTTATATTCGGATGGCGGCTAAAAGATAGAGGTTGAATCCTAACAAGACAGAAGTACTGTTTTTGGGGGACAGGGTGCCAACGGGAGTCATTTTGGACTCACAGCTGTCCATGGAGGCGCAGGTTAATTCTGTGTCCAGGGCGGCTGTCTACCAGCTCCATCTGGTATGCAGGCTGAGACTCTCCCTGCCCGCAGACTGTCTCGCCAGAGTAGTGCATGCTCTAGTTATCTCCCGCTTGGACTACTGCAATGCACTCTACGTGGGGCTACCTTTGAAGGTGACCCGGAAACTGCAATTAATCCAGAATGCGGCAGCTAGACTGGTGACTGGGAGTGGCCGCCGGGACCACATAACACCAGTCTTGAGAGATCTACATCGGCTCCCAGTACATTTCCGAGCACAATTCAAAGTGTTGGTGCTGACCTTTAAAGCCCTAAACGGCCTCTATCCTGTATACCTGAAGGAGCGTCTCCACTCCCATTATTCAGCCCAGACACTGAGGTCCAGCGCCGAGGGCCTTCTGGTGGTTCCCTCACTGCGAGAAGCAAAGCTACAGGGAACCAGGCAGAGGGCCTTCTCGGTAGTGGCGCCCGCTCTGTGGAACGCCCTCCCAGCAGAGGTTAAAATGATAAACAACTATCCTACATTCAGAAAATACCTGAAGGCAGCCCTGTTGAGGGAAGTGTTTAACCTGTGATATTTTGTTGTATTTTAACATCTGTTGGAGGCCGCCCAGAGTGGCTGGGGAGACCCAGCCAGATGGGCGGGGTACAAATAAATTGTTGTTGTTGTTGTTGTTGTTGTTGTTGTTGTTATTATTCAACCATATCAAAGGCATTGATTAAATTTACTGAGCATTAGTACATTATTTTAAAATTATATTATTATTATTATATTGCACACAGGTGGGAAAAATCGAATAAAAAAAAGGAAAATATGTATTCTAAAGAAAAGAAGTTCAGTTTCACCTTATATCCATGCCCGATCACTGAGATCTTTCGGGGAGTCTCTGTTGGTGAATCTCCCCCTCCCAATTGCTCAAATGCATTGTTCATAAACTAGTAGAAGCCATGCATTCCGTGTTGTGGGCTGAAGCCTATGTAACTTCCACCTGAGATTATACTGAATTTCAGGTGTACGACACAGACTTTCTTATTCCTGGGGTCCTTTGAAGGTAGTGTTCAGGTGTCCATTTTGGTTTTTTTTGATGATTTTGGGTTGTTTTGTTCTCCATGTGGTTTGTTGTATACCACTTAGAAGTGCTAATAATTAAGAGGTGTATAAATACCTTAAATGAACGAGAAACTTCCAAAGAGAACCTTTTCAACAGGATTGATAATAATGCCTCTCCACCTCTATTCTCCCCCCCTTATTTATTTACTAGGTTATTGCTGCTGTTATTAATTCTTCCTGCAATAATTTATTAACTTCTGGAATGCACGAGCATGGATATCTTAAAAAGGAAAGGAAAGCACAAACATCGTACAAACTAATTGTGGAACCTAAGTCGTTTGACGGTGGTTAGTTATGGGTTACAGAATGACACAAGGGCCAGAGGGCCAGATTAGGAACTGGGAAGTCAGGAAATTCCTTCAATCTCCCAGGACATCCTATACAGGATCTCAAAGTAGCTGTCTTATTGCAAAGGAATTTCAGAAATAGACTGGAAAGAGAAGTTGCTGAATTGCAACTCATTACCAAACTTAAAACCATGGAGAGACCTGGTCTGAATAGAGACATTGGATTCTTATCTCATGATACATGACATTAACCTTCTCACCCCTTGCTTTTTCCTGTAAGACTAATTGCAGTC
>JAWWNI010000599.1:0-145000 GCA_034642065.1 Darevskia nairensis | reverse complement strand
CTCATTCCTAGGAAAATGAACCCCGGGTAAGCCAATCCATCGATCAATTGAGTAAGTGCCTGGAACCTCTAGAATCTCGCAAACTGCTTGAAGATCGGGGTGGCATGCAGCAATATTTATACTTTAATAAATATTGCTTCTGTAATATAGATGATGAGAGGTTTTACTTTCTTGGGTTCCATGATCACTGCAGATGGTGACAGCAGTCACGAAGACGCCTGCTTCTTGGGAGAAAAGCAATGACGAACCTAGACAGCATCTTAAAAAGCAGAGACATCACCTTGCCGACAAAGGTCTGTATAGTTAAAGCTATGGTTTTCCCAGTAGTGATGTACGGAAGTGAGAGCTGGACCATAAAGAAGGCTGATCGCCGAAGAATTGATGCTTTTGAATTCTGGTGCTGGAGGAGACTCTTGAGAGTCCCATGGACTGCAAGAAGATCAAACTGATCCATTCTGAAGGAAATCAGCCCTGAGTACTCACTGGAAGGACAGATCCTGAAGCTGAGGCTCCAATACTTTGGCCACCTCATGAGAAGAGAAGAGTCCCTGGAAAAGACCCTGATGTTGGGAAAGATGGAGGGCACAAGGAGAAGGGGACGACAGAGGACCAGATGGTTGGATACAGTGTTCTCGAAGCTACCAACATGAGTCTGACCAAACTGCGGGAGGCAGTGGAAGACAGGAGTGCCTGGCATGCTCTGGTCCATGGGGTCACGAAGAGTTGGACATGACTGAATGACTAAACAACAACAACAACAGGCAGACAGATAGATAGATAGATAGATAGATAGATAGATAGATAGATAGATAGATAGATGATAGATAGATAGATGATAGATAGATAGATAGGCAGGCAGTGGAAGACAGGAGTGTCTGGCGTGCTCTGGTCCATGGGGTCACGAAGAGGCGGACACGACTAAACGACTAAACAACAATACAGATGGGTATGTGGGGGATTTTTAAAAGCAGACATGAATTGAAATGCACTCGTGGTTGGAAAATTGACAAATTGATTGACAAATTCCAGCATTCTTAATCTATCTGAGCTGTTTTGAGAAAGGGCACACGCCACACCTTAAATGCACATTCAGAGCACATGGTTTTCCTCAAAGAATCCTGGGATCTGTAGTTTGTTGAGAGTGCTTGGGATTGTAGCTCCTGTGAACGGGAGACGGCAGTCCCTGGCATTCTTTGGGGGGAAAGTCACTGGCTTTAAATGCACATCAAATGTACTTTAAATGTATCGTGCAGAGCAGTGCGGTAGGAAAACAAAAGGGGGGGAGAGAAAGAAAGAAGGTAAAAGCAAGGGCGGTGAATGGAAAAAAGGTGGAGGGATCTGAACAGTGAGTATAGTAAGGGGGCAAGGATGAAAAAATGTGGCTCCGTGTGTTTAGAAAGCAGCATCTCTGATGCAGCAGAGGAAGGTACTAAATGGAAACAAAAGCCCCATTATTCATTTGCATCACATCTTGTACGTGCAAAAGAGCATGTTCGCTTATAGTGAACTCTTTGTCAGTACAAAAGTTCCCGTGAGAAGTCTGTGCTGCATCTCAGTGTGAACAAGAGGTGTCCTTGCTGAGCCTGTTCTCAGATCTCGGGAGGAGATGCAATTCCTGTCACTGAATGACCTTGAGAAAGGTGCAACTTTGGAGTCATAATTTCTTGGAAACAAAGCGCGGGAGTAACATATGACCAGCAAAAAAATACATGAGTTGGACCAAAGCATCAGATGGTCCTCAGAATGGAAGTTCTTTGTGCAGATATATGCCAATCAATGGAAATTAAGTGAGATTATGCAATCTGTTCCAAGCAGGAAAAGTTTTTTTTAAAAAATTAAAATAAGGTGGGAATGCCAAGGGAGAGTCTTAGATCTGCATATGTTTGTGTCAATCATGTGTTTCTTCTGAGCTCTCTTTGGATGTTGTCCACACATGTGATCCTTGTCATGTGAGGAGTGGAGAGAGAGGGCGTGGTCCCTGGCCCATGGTCCAGTATACCTGAAGGAGCGTCTCCATCCCCATCGTTCTGCCCGGACACTGAGGTCCAGTGCTGAGGGCCTTATGGCGGTTCCCTCATTGCGAGAAGCCAAGTTACAGGGAACCAGGCAGAGGGCCTTCTCGGTAGTGGCCCCCGCCCTGTGGAACGCCCTCCCAGCAGATGTCAAAGAGAAAAACAACTACCAGACTTTTAGAAGACATCTGAAGGCAGCCCTGTTTAGGGAAGCTTTTAATGTTTAATAGACTATTGTATTTTAATATTCTGTTGGAAGCCGCCCAGAGTGGCTGGGGAAACCCAACCAGATGGGCTGGGTATAAATAATAAATTATTATTATTATTATTATTATTATTATTATTATTATTATTATCCCTAACATCATGTCACTGTCATTGATACTCCCCCTTTGTTGAGAGGCTGCGCATTCCTGCTCATGCGCCAGTTACTTCAAGACTGGATTACAGCAGGGAGCTCCATGTGGGGCTTCCTTTGCACGTGCTCTGCAAACTGCAGTTAGGGCAGAATGCTGCAGCAAGATTGCTGAAAGGAGTGAGACTTTCTAAGCATACAACACCTGCTCTCAGAGACCTTGACAGATTGGAGAACTGGGCGCAAACTGAGAAAATGAATTCCATTAGGGACAAATGTACAGTTTTGCACGTAGGCAGGAAGAACCAGATGCACAGATATAAGACAGGGGACACCTGGCTTATTAGCAGTACATGAGTCAGCCGTCCCCTTCTGACTCATGTACTGAAGCTTCATGGTCTGATGCTCAACATAAAAAAAACTAAGATCATGGCCACTGGTCCCATCACCTCCTGGCAAATAGAAGGGGAAGAAATGGAAGCAGTGAGAGATTTCACTTTCTTGGGTTCCATGATCACTGCAGATGGTGACAGCAGTCACGAAATTAGAAGACGCCTGCTTCTTGGGAGAAAAGCAATGACAAACCTAGACAGCATCTTAAAAAACAAAGACATCACCTTGCCAACAAAGGTCCGTATAGTTAAAGCTATGGTTTTCCCAGTAGTGATGTAAGGAAGTGAGAGCTGGACCATAAAGAAGGCTGATCGCCCAAGAATTGATGCTTTTGAATTATGGTGCTGGAGGAGACTCTTGAGAGTCCCATGGACTGCAAGAAGATCAAACCTATCCATTCTTAAAGAAATCAGCCCTGAGTGCTCACTAGAAGGACAGATCCTGAAGTTGAGGCTCCAGTACTTTGGCCACCTCATGAGAAGAGAAGACTCCCTAGAAAAGACCCTGATGTTGGGAAAGGTTGAGGGCACAAGGAGAAGGGGACGACAGAAGATGAGATGGTTGGACAGTGTTCTCGAAGCTACTAACATGAGTTTGGCCAAACTGCGAGAGGCAGTGAAGGATAGACGTGCCTGGCGTGCTCTGGTCCATGGGGTCACGAAGAGTCGGACACGACTGAACGACTGAACAACAACAACAAAAGAGTCAGCCGTGTGATGCAGCAGCCAAAAAAGCTAATGCTATTCTAGGCTGCATCAACAAAAGTATACTGTCCAGATCAAGGGAAGTAATAGTCCCACTCTATCCTGCCTTGATTTGACCAAACTTGGAATACTGTATCCAATTCTGGCCACCACAGTTTAAGAAGGATGTTGACAAGCTGGAAGGTGTGCAAAGGATGGACAACCAAGATGATCAAGGGACTGGAAACCAAGCCTTATGAGGAACAGTTGAAGGAGCTGGGTGTCTTTAGCCTGGAAAAAAGGAGACTGAGAGGTGATATGATAGCCATCTGCAAATATCTTACATGGAAGAAGGAGCAAGCTTGTTTTCTCCTGTTCTGGATGGTAGGATCAAACCAATGGCTTCAAGTTACAAGAAAGGAGGTTTGTCTAAACATCAGGGATAACTTTCTGACAGTAAGAGCTGTTTGATGGTAGAATGGTCTCCCTCGGGCAGTGGTGGACTCTCCTTCCTTGGAGGCTTTTAACGAGAAGTTGGATGGTCACCTGTCATGGATGCTTGAGCTGAGATTCCTGCACTGCAGGGGGGTTGGACTAGATGACCCTTGGGGTCCCTTCCAACTCTAAGATTCCATGATTCTATTGACTCCCTTTTCTGGTTTGAACTGTCCTTTCCCATAATGTATTTCTGTGACTAGCTCAGGGGTCCAGATTGTGTGCATGAGGAGATTCTGATGAAACATTAGGAAGAAAGGAGATTCCAACTCAACATTAGGAATTACTTTATGGTGGTAGGAGTTGTTCGACAGTGGAATGAACTACCTCGGAAAGTGGTGGACTGTTCGTTGGAGGTTTTTATACAGAGGTTGGGTGTCCACTTGTCAGAGATTCTTTAGTTATGATTCTTGCTTTCCAGGGGGATGGACTCTCCTTCATTGGAGGTTTTTAAGCAGAGGTTGGATGGCCATTTGTCATGGATGCTTTAGCTGAGATTCCTGAATTGCAGGGGGTTGGACTAGATGACCCTTGGTGGTCCCTTCCAACTCTGCATGTGATGGCCTGGGATTCAGACTCAGATGCTGAACCTGGGGGATCCCAGCCTGCACAGGATTCCCCGCTTCCAGAAGCAGCAGAGCCGGGGCTAGGGCCTGAGTCTGAAGGGTCCTCACCTGTGCTGGATCCTCAGATACAGGCATCTGCTGAGTCTGCTCTGGCTCCTGGTGGGATGGAGGACCCATTGCCTGAAGGTGCTCCACTCCCAGCCCTGTCAGGGGAAGCTGAGGTTGCCTCTGGGTCCGGTAACCCTCCAGCCTCTCCTGAGCTGCAGAGGCTCAGGGCAGAGAGGTGAAGGGAACTGAGTTCCCGCAGGAGGAGTGCTTGCCTCCAAGCCAGGAGAGGTGAGTCACCAGAGGATCGGAGCCGCCCTCTGCCTTGGGGCAGATAAAAGCTGGCCAGCCCCAGCCCCAAGTTGCAGGAGCAACATTGTTGGTTACCAGTTCCTGCTTGAAACCTGTCCTGCTTTCCTGCCTGAGCTCCTGACCCACCCTGGTTCCCTGCTTGCCTACCTGTTCCTGACTTTACCTGACTCCATGCCCTGCACCCAGCTTCAGTGACTACGGACTGCCTTTATGTTGTACCTCTGACCACGGACCGGACTTGGACCTCGCCTCTCAGGTAACCCACGGGACCAGCACACTGCAATTCTATGATTCTATGGCCATTTCCACTACATGTGCGTCAAAATGAGCCTGCGCAAAGATCTCTTAGCCTGGAATGAAGTCTGCAAGCTGCAATCTCGCTCCAGATGGCATGGAATGAATGCATTTTGCTATCCACTAAAACTTTGGAGAGCGCAACCACTCAGTCACACCTGCCTCATGAGTTCCTAAACATTTCAATCATGGTATAGTCACCCTCTGGTCAGTATGATGCATCCAATTTCAAGTCTAGTTATTGAATCTGGAGCTGCATTTTCATCTAAACAGGCCAAAGAATTTCTCCTCTCAGTTCCTTCTACCCCGCCTTTCTTTACCGCGAAATATCTCGCAAAAAAAGAGATCCCTGATGAATATGTAAAACCGCATTGAATGCTCATAAACAATAAAACGAGACTACAAAACTTGTTAGCAGCTGTTACTGAGCCAAATACATGCCTGTCTCTATAATTATGTCGGGATGTGAGTTATACCCAAAGATGTCTCACTCCCCCATTCAATGAGCCGGGCTCAGAGTTCTAGCTCATAAAAGGAGGATTTTAGTTATCATCACCGCCTATATTGCAGATTTGATTTTCCCATTGGATAGGAAAGGGAATTGCAATTTATTTTTATCTTGCGTTATTGCTCACACAATTCAGTAGTCACTGGGGTTCGATCTGAGGAGGAGGCAGAAATATCCTCAGACCAACGCAACATCTTAAGGACATCAGAACATTAAACTCCCTCCAGTACACCAGCGGGCAGGAGACAATGGTCCAATTCGAACACCATACATATCAAGAGCTATCATACCATTTCAAACATTTGTGGCTTCCCCAAAATAATTCTGGGAGCCATAGTTCACTAAGGGTGTTGTGAGCTGGGTGTAGGAGTCCCTTGTTCCCCAACCAGACTTACATTTCCCAGAGTTCCCCAGGAAGAGGAACTGATTGTTAAAACCACTCTGGGAGAGGAATAGGAGGTCAACTCGTAACAACTCTCGGCACCCTTAAGAAACTACAGCTCCCAGAATTCCTGAGGGTAGCCATGGCTGCTTAAAGTTGTATCATAGTGCTTCAAATGTATGGTGTATAGCAGGGGTCAGCAAACTTTTTCAGCAGGGGGCCGGTCCACTGTCCCTCAGACCTTGTGGGGGGCCAGACTATATTTTTTGGGGAAATGAATGAATTCCTATGCCCCACAAATGACCCAGAGATGCATCTATATATATAAAAATTTTCCCATTGCGTGTTTGTCCGAAACACCCTTGCTGCGTAACCGCTGGACCAAATCGCATCAAATTAGGACACAGCGTTCCATTACCATGGTATACTAATCTGGCATAATAAAAATTCATAAAAACCACACCTGTCATACCTAAAATAAAGTTTAAACGCAAAAAAACTGTCGCAGGCATTAGATGTCATCAGCAAAACAGTGCCCTCTAGCGACGGCTATACTGGTACTACAGCTACAAAAGCAAAACAATGGCGCAGCTTTTATACATCACAGCAAAACCTCAGAGCTCCGTCGGCCATTTGCAAGCTCGCAAACCGGTAATTGAAAACGGGGGTGGGGACAGAGAAGGGGCAGACGGAAGTTGAACAGGGGAACGGGGCGCACCGTGGGGCCACCAGAGTCTGCCTGCCTTAATCCGTCCCTGCACAGAGGGTTCCTGGAGCTGCACTGCGCTGCCTCTCCATCTGCTCACACAGGTGGAAACCCGGCTGGCTGCCACAGCCCTTGGCAGGCACATCCCCCCAACGCTGGCCAGGAAGACATTCGGCAAGATCAGGCCAGGCTCTGGGGCCCAAGATCAGGCCCTGCGTGGGGGCGCCTGCATCGCGCCCCCTCCAAATGTTCCTGGCCCTCCCCATGCTAATGTTCCCCCTCCAAATGTTCCCCCTCCAAATGTTTCTGGCCCTCCCCATGCTATACTCCTGGCTTAAGTGGCTCAGAAAAGGCACCTACAGCTCTGTCCACTCCCTGCCCCTCAGTATCTGCCGCCTGAGGCCACAGCCTCACTCTGCCTCATGGAAGGGCTGGCCATGGTTGCATTACCAGGGAATTATGATAGTATTGCAATCCCTTTTCTTAATGATCCCTAGCGTTAAATTCACTTTCCAGAAGCCTGTTGATATGGATTTCTTGTTTGCGGGTACAGTGGTACCTTGGTTCTCAAACGCCTTGGTTCCCAAACCCCGAAAACCCAGAAGTAAGTGTTCCGGTTTTTGAATGTTTTTCGGGAGCCGACCGTCTGATGCGGCTGTCGGCTATTGTTTCTGCATCAATCAGAAGTTGTGATATGGTTTTCGAACATTTTGCAAGTCAAACAGACTTCTGGAACGGATTAAGTTTGGCGCTTTTGTTTTTGCTATTTATTTTGCGTTTTTGTTTTTGAGGCTTTTTGGGTTCATTTGTTTTTGTGACTGTGTGGAACCCCGTTCAGCTATTGATTGATTGATTGATTGTGTGACTGCAGAAATTGATAAAAGCCCCCCATTCAAACAATGGCTATCATCAGTACAGGTCAGGGAAAAATAATAATTTTAATTTCAATCATCTGCAATACAGTCTTATTTATTTTATAGTACAGTACATTGATTATTGCTTTCATTTTATGGATCGATGATCTCGTTAGATAGTAAAATTCATGTTAAATGGCAGTTTTAGGGGTTGTTTTTGAAAGTCTGGAATGGATTAATCCGTTTTGAATTACTTTCTATGGGAAAGCGTGCAAACACTTTGGTTTTGGAACAGACTGCCGGAACAGATTACCTATGTTTGAGAACCAAGGTACTACTGTATTGCTGTTTCTCTTCTTATCCCTCTCTCTCTATCTCTCTCTCTCTCTCTCTCTCTCTCTCTCTCTCTCTCTCTCTCTCTCTCTCACACACACACACACACACACACACACACACACAACCTCTATTTTCCACCTTTTTTATTTTTTTATTTTTTTTAAAATAATTTTTATTGGGTTTTACAATTTTTAAGCACATCACATATCGGTTAAACTTCATGCTTCCCCCCTCTCACCGTGGGAAGTCCTATTCATTTCCCCCCTCTCACAGAGGTATCTCATATCTTATTCATTTAACCTTACATTTACATTTCCATAACATTGCTTTGGCCTGGCCCTACTTTGCAGGCCAGGCATTGCTCATTTCCTCAATTTCTTGTTGCTTTGACTTCCTCACATCCCCACTGTTGGTTTCATCATAGTTCTTACTTCTCAGGTTCATACATCATCATTTAAAATATTGTTAAAAATCATAAATCATACATCATTTGTTATAATGTTGTTAAAAATGTAAATCATATATCATCTTTCATAGTATTGTTAAAAACATAGGTCATTTTACTTATCAATCCTAAATTCCAACCTTGGCATTTAGATACTTCTGTTTTCCCCTATGTATTAACCCTCTTTATCCCCCCTTCCTCCCCTTCACCTCCGAGAAATTAGCTTTTTAAAGCTTCTTGTACTCATCATTTAAAAATCATTTGCCCTTATTCATCACTCAAGCCTATATCCATGTCATCAACATTATCCTTATAACCAAAAAATCATCCCTTTCAAATAAACATTGTCCTTTTTCACCCCACACCCAACCTCTCCGAGGTCCAGTTCCAAGAATTTTCTGACCCAACTGGGTCTTGGTCTTCCTTTTCCCCCCTGCAGTGTCTTTTCCAGCTTCTTATCATTTCCACCTTCTTTAAGCAGGCAAACCACTTTGACAATTCCCATCAGAGAAAAATTGTCAGCTTCTCTGAAAGGCAGCGAGAAGTAAAATAAAACCAAATCTCTCTGATTTGATCCATCCCTCATTGTGTTTTATCTTAAATTCTCAGAAATTGAGCGTGGAGTCAAATCAGCAAAAACAATCTTCTTGAGTCAGACAAGTATTTCAAAAACATCCCACTCTAAGCTAATATTAATTGGATCAGATTAATGGATGTTAGAAAGGAGGTGTGTAGGAACTCACAAAAATAATTTAATTGCATTGTAATTGCATGGCATTATAGGTTTATATATTAGATGGCTTTATTGAAACATTGATTTTTTTTTAAAAAAATGGAATATTATTAATACATTGCTTTGCATGACAAGATTTTTAATAAACTTTCTGAAAGTGTAAAAATAACAGGACAAGACATTTGGAGAGTACAGGTGAAAACACCTAAAATTTAAACTAGGGGTGAGGCTTTTTTTTCAAGCCTGGGGGCTACATTCTCTTAGAAATCATAGAGTTGTAGAGTTCAAAGGGATCCGAAGGATCATCTAGTCCAACCCCTGCAATGCAGGGGGTTCTTGGGGACCTCCTGAGATCCACAGGCTAGTGGCAGGTGAGGAGTTGTTTTTCACTGTAACATTCAGCCATTGGGTTGCTGCTTAAATGGTTCTGACCAGTTTTGCGGTCAAGCCACACACTTGCATACACAACACTGGCCTCGCTGATAATGAGTTTTACAGAAATTACATGCCACTACACAACCTTGAAGGGACGCGGGTGGCGCTGTGGTCTAAACCACTGAGCCTAGGGCTTGCCGATCAGAAGGTTGGCTGTTTGAATCCCTGCGACAGGGTGAGCTCCCGTTGCTCGGTCCCTGCTCCTGCCAACCTAGCAGTTCGAAAGCATGTCAAAGTGCAAGTAGATAAGTAGGTACCGCTCTGGCGGGAAGGCAAACGGCGTTTCCGTGCGCTGCTCTGGTTCACCAGAAGCGGCGTAGTCATGCTGGCCACATGACCTGGAAGCTGTCTGTGGACAAACGCAGGCTCCCTCGACCAATAATGCGAGATGAGTGCCGCAACCCCAGAGTCGTCTGTGACTGGACCTAATGGTCAGGGGTACCTTTACCTTTACACAACCTTGAATGTTCCTGTTGTGTCTTTCCTCCATAGTGGAACCCAAGACAGCACTCATCCAGGCAATGCCCCTACCCAGGCCTGCTGAGCTTCAGCAAGGAGGTGACCCCATGTGCCTTTAGACCATGCGTTGAACTGGGATGCTAAGAAGAGGAGAGGAGAGGAGAGAGGAGAGAGGAGAGAGGAGAGGTTGGGAACTCCTTGGCCCACTCAAACTTGCCCCCAAAGAATCTCACAGGATAGATGTGTCCTGATCATTCAAGCAAATAAGGAGAAGACAAGAAACAAAGAAATCCCCAAGGTTACTAGCCAGTCTTGTATAAAGGGATAATAAAGTAAAGGGACCCCTGACCATTAGGTCCAGTCGTGACCGACTCTGGGGTTGCGGCGCTCATCTTGCATTATTGGCCGAGGGAGCCGGCATACAGCTTCCAGGTCATGTGGCCAGCATGACAAAGCCGCTTCTGGCGAACCAGAGCAGCGCACGGAAATGCCGTTTACCTTCCCGCCAGAGCGGTACCTATTTATCTACTTGCACTTTGACGTGCTTTCGAACTGCTAGGTTGGCAGGAGCCCAGGGACCAAGCAATGGGAGCTCACCCCATCGCAGGGATTCGAACCGCCAACCTTCTGATCAGCAAGCCCTAGGCTCTGTGGTTTAACCCACAGTGCCACTCGCGTCCCTTATTAAGAGATTATTAAGGGATAATACTGCCCCATCAAGGTCACTTTACTCATGGTTGTTGTTGAAGATGATTCATAAAACTTATACACTGCTTGATTGTAAAAAAAACATACAAACCTCCAAGTGGTTTGCAAGAAAGATAAAACAATAAGAGAAATTAACAGCAACGATCTAAGACTTTCAAAAAGTTAAAATATTGATAGACTAAAAGCAGATTAAAATTCACGTCAACGTTATACATATCTGGGAAGGCTTATCTAAAGAAAGAAAAAAGGGATTTTTAAAGCAACGTGCCTTGGCTAAAGTGTGGCATTTTGATTCCACTAGACTACATCTGAAGACTTTTCCAGAGTGAAGGTGGAGAGCGGAGGTTGGCACAGGCAAGTGGAATTCCAAACTGGCCAAGAAGTGCCATTACACTATGGGAAGACCATCAGAACATAAGAAAAGCCTGCTGGATTAGGCCAATGGCCCACTTAGACCAGCATCCTGTTCTCGCAGTGGCCAACCAGATGTCTGTGGGAAGCCTTAAACTAGGACCTGAGTGCAACAGAACTCTGCCCACCTGTGATTCCCAACAGTGATTCCCATTTAGAGGCATCCTGCCTTTGACAAAAAAATGTGATTTTCTATATATGAACCATGAAGCCATAAACAAAGGAAGCTGCTTCATATCTAGTCACATCATTGGCCCAACAAGCTCATTATTGTCCACAGTTACTATCAGCAGCTCTCCAGGATTTCAGACAGTGGACAATTCCAGGCCTACCTGCGGATGCCAGTGATTGAATTCAGTACCTGATGCATCCAAAGCAGATACTCTACTTCCCTTTAGCATTTGCATGAAGATAAGAAGAGCCTGCTGGATCGGGCCAATGCCCCATCTAGACCAGCATGATGTCCTAACAGTGGCCAACCAGATGCTTATGGGTAGCCCCTAAGCAGGACCTGAGCACAATAGCACTCTGCCCACCAACTGACATACAGAGACAATACTTCCTCTGCCAGTGGAGGTAGAACATAGCCATCATGGCTAGCAGCCAGTGGTAGTCTTCTCCAAAGTGCTTGCCTTGCCTGCAGATGGACTGGGGTTCAGTCCCTGGTATGTCCAGGTAAAGGCTGGGAAAAGTAACCTGAGACCCTGAAGAGCTGCTGCCAATCAATGTTGACAATATTGGTGTCAGGCGTCAGAGGATCCAACCCCCACAGTAGGTTGCCAGGAACGGATAAGACAATGAAAGCTCTTACCAATGCTTTTTATTCAATATTCACAGAGAGGGGCTTCCAGCTGCAGCATCTTGGATTAATGCCGTTGCTCCGAGTGAGTCTCCACCCCTCCCTCTCTCCCTTCATGCATCACCACTATGGGTGCTGAGAAGTGTCCTCTGTCTCAGAGCTCTCTGCTCTCCTACTTTCAATGCCCGCCGGGTTCTGGGAGAGGTGGGGTATGGAATGCTTTCTAAAGACAATGTGTCTGTCAGCCCCCCTCCCCCCGGTGCTTCTTCTTCCTCCTCTCCCATTATTTCCCAGCTTTCCCACTTGTCTGCCTCTGAGCCATGATCTCCCTCAATTCCCTGTTGTAATTCTGAACTGTCTCCTTCTCCTCTGGAAGGGTCAGGCTGGGGAGGCGGTTTCCACCATCCCTCCTCTGCCCAGTCCCTGATAATTGGGTTAGATGGGTGAATGGTATGACACATTAGAAGGAATCTTCCTGTGTGAAGTTTGGGGTTACAGAAAAGCCACCCAGCAGGACTGCAGCAAACTGAAAATATGTACCTAATTTAAAAGCAAGCACCATTACTCTGAATCTGATCTTGAATGTCAACCTCAGTAGCAGAGGTGCCAGGTTGCCCCAAGATTCAGGGGGCCCAGCGGGCACTGCGGGTGTGTGATGCAGGGCCATCTTAAGCATATCCGGCACCGTGGTGCAAAGATCCCTCCAGCGCCCCCCCCCCCGTCTCCCAGAGTTGTTGACCTTTTTTGGGGAAAGGCTGCTCGCGCCCTCGCACTGCTACCGCATGCTGCTTGTGAATGGCTGGGCATTGGCTCCCACAGCGGGATCATGGTGTGGGGCTGGGCAGCAGGGCGCAATGGGGTGGCATGGGAGGCAGGCGGGGGGCTCATCCTGGCGGTGTGGTGGTCTGGGATTGAGACTCAGATGCTGAACCTGAGGGATCCCAGCCTGCCCAGGATTCCCCGCCTCCAGAACCAGCAGAGCCGGGGCTAGGGCCTGAGTCTGAAGGGTCCTCACCTGTGCTGGATCCTCAGGTGCAGGCATCTGCTGAGTCTGCTCTGGCTCCTGATGGGATGGAGGACCCATTGCCTGCAGGTGCTCCACTCCCAGCCCTGTCAGGGGAAGCTGAGGTTGCCTCTGGATCCGGTAGCCCACCAGCCTCTTCTGAGTTGCAGAGGCTCAGGGCAGAGAGGCGAAGGGAACTGAGTTCCCGCAAGAGGAGTGCTCGCCTCCAAACCAGGAGAGGCGAGTCACCTATGCCTCAGGGCAGATAAAAGCCAGCCAGCCCCAGCCCCAAGTTGCAGGAGCAACATCGTTGGTGACCAGTTCCTGCCAGTGTTCCTGCTTGAAACCTGTCCTGCTTTCCTGCCTGAGCTCCTGACCCGCCCTGGTTCCCTGCTTGCCTACCTGTTCCTCACTTTGCCCGACTCCCTGCCCTGCACCCAGCTTCAGTGACTATGGACTGCCTTTATGTTGTACCTCTGACCACAGACCGGACTTGGACCTCGCCTTTCGGGTAACCCACGGGACCAGCACAGGCAAAGCGAGCTGGGCCGCCTGCGTCACTGCAGCAGAGCAGCGCGCTCACTCAGCTACAGTCTCTGCGTCCTTGCTTGGGGAGGAAGGGGGGGGAGGAGAGAGCGTGACTGGGAGGGGATCGGCCAAGGGAAGGAAACGTGGTTCGTATGAAGGAGTGCAGAGGTGGTTGGGACAGCAGGAGGAGGCAGGCTCCGTGCAAGAAGAAGAAGAAGAAGAGTTTGAATTTGATATCCCACTTTATCACTACCCGAAGGAGTCTCAAAGCGGCTAACATTCTCCTTTCCCTTCCTCCCCCACAACAAACACTCTGTGAGGTGAGTGGGGCTGAGAGACTTCAGAGAAGTGTGACTAGCCCAAGGTCACCCAGCAGCTGCATGTGGAGGAGCGGAGACGCGAACCCAGTTCCCCAGATTACGAGTCCACTGCTCTTAACCACTACACCACAGTGGCGGTGGAGAAGCAGGGGAAGGAGAGAGGGGCGCTGGGGGCAGCAGTTGCAGCGTGTAGCCTCGAGCATGGGGATCTTTCGAGGTAGAGTGGACAGGGGGAGCGGTGGTAGCGTCACATTTATTACACACAGAGCTTGGGATGCAAGCACACACCACGCAGCCGAGGAGGTGGTGCGTCGCGGAGCCAGCGGAGAGAACTCCGGACTGCGGGAAAGCATCCAGAGCCTTCCAGCCTCCGATGGGTGCTGGAGGCGCGCAGGCACCAAGCCCCCACTCCACCTCACTTACTTCCCCACTCTCCCCTCCCTGGATTCTCCCCGGACTCTCTGCCGGGCGCCCTCCACTGCTTGGCACCCTTGCTCGCCGTGCCACTACGCCCAATGGTAAAGACATCCCTGGTGTGATGTCACACAAACATCACGTGACGTCACACAGATCTTCTGACATTACGCAGGCCAGTGGAGCCTTCCGCTAGGCCACACCAGTGCCAGCAGAGTCTCCCAGCACTGCACAGGCTGGTGCTACCTTCTGCTGGGCTAAACCTGTCCTTGCAGCATCTCCTGATGCTGGTGTGACCTCATGCCAGGATGTGCCGGTCCCCGGGCGTCTTCTGACACCACTCAGGCTGGTGCAGTCTTCCACAGCATCGTGCCCTCTGGAGGAGGCTGAGGCACTCCAGGGCCCCTCAAACAAATATCAAGGGGGCCAAAGACAGCTTGGGCCCTTAGAGTTGGCGCTCCAGCTCTGTAGAACTGCTTACGATGCAAGTTTGTTCTCTCAAAGACCTCTGAGAAACATTTTGCTTAGAAAATGGCCATATCTCGAGCAATATGAGTAAGGAACTATATAAGAGTTAAGCCAAAATAAGAAATAGTAATAGTTAGAAAAGAGAAACAATATTAGAAGATGATAGGACATTGCTAAAGATGAAATACAATGAAACGCAGTAGGAGTGACAGGAGGAAGTCAAATTAAGATGATAAGGAAAGAAGAAGGGGAAAGGTAGATATATGTGTGTATTGTTGTATTTGTATTTGTTTTAGTATGTGATATATATGTGTTAAGTTCTGTTTACTGTTTGGAAAACTTAATAAAAAATATTTTTAAAAAAAGAAAAGAAAATGGCCATATCTCAGTGGCAGAGCATTTGCCTTGCATAAAGATCCCCGGCATCTCCAGGTAGGGCTGGGAATGTCCCCTGTCTGATACCCTACTAGATCACCCAACGGTCTGTATACAGCAGCGTCAAGTGTTCCTGTTTTCTTAAAGCATTTGTTATTCCACGGAAGGCTGTGCTACTCAGGGAGCCCACTAGGTGGCAGCGTTGCGCAGCCATGGAAGGTCTTTTCTGTGTGCAGGTCTCTTCAGATATGATCCTTTGTAATGTACCTGATGGGACAAACTGTTCTGTGCTTTAAAGGAGGTTTTGTTCTTCCCTGTGCTAGGGGTGGGAAGAAACTCGTTGGGTCTTTTCACAGTGAGCCGACCCTTTCTGACATGCCCAAGCCTGCTTGTACATTGGTACACAACTCTCACCTTGGATTTTTGCAATGCATTTTGGTGCACAAAAAGGAAGCATAGAAATGCAGATTTTAGGATAGGTGCAAAATGCATATTTTACTGGTGAATGTAATGAAAATGTGCATTTTATGCAAAAAGGTGTGTGTGTGTATTTTATTTTTAAAGTGCACACAGAATGCATACAGTGGAATAGAACAGCATGCAATGCCACACAACAGGGTGGAAGTGATTGATTGAGTGCTGGCAAAACTGAGGCAGAGCATTGCCATCATAGCCAGTAGCCATTGATAGTCCTCTCCTCCATGAAACTGTCTAATCCTCTTTTAAAGCCATCCAAGTTGATGGCTATCACTGCTCCTGTGGGAGGGAGTTCCATAGTCTAATTCTGCAGTGTGTGAAGAATTTTCTTTAATCTGTCATGAATCTTCCAATATTCAAGTACATGGCAATGCTATGAGATAGATTAGGCTGAGAGACAGTGATGGATTTAAGATTGCCTGAGAGTCTCTTCACCAAGTAGGATTTTAAATCATCTCCAGTTCAGGTTAAGGATTGCCAACCCAGTTGTTGGGGGGGGGAGTGGACTGGCTTGTTTCTGCCCCTTGTACAGCAGCTGAATCTGCAGAAACTAGGATGAGGAACTTTAGGAGGCCTTGAGACCAAACATTGCCATGTGCTGATGTTGAGAACCAGTGTGGTGTAGTGGTTAAGAGTGGTGGACTCGTAATCTGGTGAACCGGGTTCGCGTCTCCGCTCCTCCACATGCAGCTGCTGGGTGACCTTGGGCTAGTCCCACTTCTCTGAAGTCTCTCAGCCCCACTCACCTCACAGAGTGTTTGTTGTGGGGGAGGAAGGGAAAGGAGGATGTGAGCCGCTTTGAGACTCCTTAGGGTAGTGATAAAGCGGGATATCAAATCCAAACTCTTCTTCTTCTTGAGCTATCAAACCACCAGTAAAATCACCATCTCAGAAGTTGATTGAGAAGTTGACAATCTTATTCAGACCTGACACTTATCAGCCTGCTGATAGCAACATTCTGCCATGCCAAACACATGGCTTCCTGCCACAGATTTGAAAATGACAATGAAATTCATCCAGCTGTTGCTTCGACAAATACTAGTTATTTGCCACACTGGAGATTTCTGCTAACATACTGTTCCGCTCTAATCTAAGCCACTGCTAACAGACATTTATCCAGCTAGCATTATCTGTTGGATAACGCTGGCTTTGAGTTCCAACTACATGTCAGCTGTCAGTTTCCAGAGTGCTCTTTAAAAGTGCAAACGTAAGTTGATGTTTTAAAAACAGAAAACAAAATAGTTGATGCATAGATTCAGATTCTGTTCGCTAAAGGTTAAATTAAAGAGAGGTCTTTTGGGTGCTGGGGACCAGGTGGCGCTGTGGGTTAAACCACAGGCTTGCTGATCAGAAGGTCAGCGGTTTGAATCCCTGCGACGGGGTGAGCTCCCGTTGTTCTGTCCCAGCTCCTGCCCACCTAGCAGTTCGAAAGCATGTTAAAGTGCAAGTAGATAAATAGGCACCGCTCCAGCGGGAAGGTAAACGGCGTTTCCGTGCGCTGCTCTGGTTTGCCAGAAGCAGCTTTGTCATGCTGGCCACATGACCCGGAGGCTGTCTTCGGACAAACGCCGGCTCCCTCAGCCTATAGAGTGAGATGAGCACGCAACCCCAGAGTCGGACACGACTGGACCTGATGGTCAGGGGTCCCTTTACCTTTACCTTATTTTGGGTGCTGCTAACACAGCAGAAACAATTCAGGAGGCAGCAGTTATGAGTTACTGGTCTCTGCAGCCACAGCGGGAGCTGTGATTCTCCAATGGTTTGACTTCACTTCCAGAGGCGCACTCCATTGTCTCACGGGACAGACAGATGCCAACAAACACTTGCTTTGTAGATATCATGGTGTAAAACCTCGCTACTGCAATTTTGGGTTGTTAATAATGTTAATAACGGCTAGGAAGAGGAGGAGGAGAAGTAGTCAATAAAGGGACACAATCCCACCCGCCCAACTGTCCCAGTAAAACAAGATGTGGAGATGGGAGGACCCTAACTCAGTACTAGAAGACGTGCTTTTTATTCAGGGGTTCTCAGGGTTCAGTCCCCAATTGGACCTCCAGGAAGGCCAAGGAGAGACCCTAGTCCAGGGGTAGGCAACCTAAGGCCCATGGGCCAGATGCGGCCCAATCGCCTTCTCAATCCGGCCTGCGGATGGTTCGGGAATCAGCTTGTTTTTACATGAATAGAATGTGTGCTTTTATTTAAAATGCATCTCTGGGTTATTTGTGGGGCCTGCCTGGTGTTTTTACATGAGTAGAATGTGTGCTTTTATTTAAAATGCATCCCTGGGTTATTTGTGGGGCATAGGAATTTGTTCATTTTCCCCCCAAAATATAATCCGGCCCACCACATGGTCTGAGGGACAGTGGACCGGCCAACGACTGAAAAAGGTTGCTGACCCCTGCCCTAGTCTGAAACCCTGCAGAGCTGCTGCCAGTCAGTGTAGACCAAAACTTTCCAGAGCGTGTAGGTATGTTGTACAAATGCTCCCTGTGCTCCTTCTGGGGCTGGAAAGAGGCTAGTTTCTTCTTCTGTCTTTGGCGGTCCCTCGCAGCCGAGTAAGATTGTCTTCCATGAGCATGGTCTTAACAGTGAGTCCGTAAGTGACTGTGGAGGCCAATTCTGGATCCACACGTCCTTCCACAGTGGGGACATAGGTTTCCGGGCGGGAGTTGATCGTGGCGAAGGTTTGCCAATTGTGCCTTCCTCTTAGCACATTTCTCCCTTTCATCCTGAGTTTGAGCGTCTTCAAAGCCCATGACACCTTTGGTAATGGCTGTTCTCCAATTGGAGCACTCACAGGCCAGCATTTTCCAGTTGTCGGTGTTTATACAACATTTTCTTAGAATTGCCTTGAGAGAGAGTCTTAGAACCTCTTTTGTTGACCACCAGCATTATGCTTACCAGGGGCTAGTTCAGCCTCCAGTTTGCTAGCAAAACTGAATTACTGTGTCACAAAATGATGCACGTCTAAAAAATGTGTCGCCAACATAAAAAGTTCGGGAAGCTCTGGTGTAGACAATAATGAGCCACAAGGACCAATGACCTATTTCAGTATCGGGTAGCTTCCTATGTTCCTAGAGAGCAAAAATAATATTAACCAATGCTAGCAAAGCAAACAAGTATAATGCTTGAGGTGGTCCAGAGTTTCTCAATTTTGATGCATGCATGTTTGTTTCTAAATTGTTTTTCTGAATGTGGTCTTCAACCTCAGCTGCTGCCAGGAGGCATGTCTATATGCAGAGCAGATGCTCTGTCTCTGAGCTATGACCCTCCTCCATTGTCATCCTCTGGCAGACACTTTTGGAGGGAGGGGTGGTGCAGACATATACCCCAAACCATGGATGTGAAGCCAGTTCAGGGATGGGGAGGAGACTGTGGCTGCCATGACACAGATCCAAGGGGGCTCTTTTAGACATTTTCATTTCAAGCATGCACCTATTAGTGACGTGCATTCCATTGAAAAAACGAATGAATAACAAAATCAATGAGCTGCATTCATTCCATTCTTTTCAGTTTCAGAAATGAATGGGCGTTTGAACAAATGAATTAAAATCCGCTTGTTTCTCGCTCGTCTCAATTGGGGCTCCACTGGAACAGTCTGTACAATACTGCAGAAAGATCACAAAGAGGAGAGGTAAGAAAGAAGATTTGGGACTGTGTTTTCCTGCCTTTTAAATGGCCACTAAAATGTGGGGTCCTTCAACTCATCTACCTGAAATTTGGCAGATCTGAATCTTTTCAAGAGGTAGTAAAAAAATTGCGAGAGGGAAAACCACACCAAGATACAGCTATTGGGTTATGAGGAAGTATGTTCATGATGGCATGGACTCTGACCAATAGCACCCATCCTGTCAGGGACCTGCCCTCGCCCAGAGCCAAGCTGACGGGGGAAGGCAGTTGGAGAGGGGGAGAAGTAATGTCGGAGAGCAGTTCTCAGGAGAGCCTGGAAAGCAACAGTGGCGGGGAAGAGGAACTGCAGGCAGCCAGGGGGTTGCAAGGGCTTGAAGATGCTAGCAGAGACCCAGGAACACCAACAGGAGGGGCCGAGTGTCTGACAGAGCAGCACAGCGCCAGTCCACAGCTGTGCAGGGGTACAAAGCGGAAAGAGAAGAGGAGGCGCTTTGGGTTCCCAAAACTCCTATGCTGGGGGAGGAGCCGCGAAATGCCACTCCCTGAATCTGGAACTGACTCAAGCGGTCATGAACCTTAAGAGCTCTGATGTGTACTTTTGTAAATAAAAGCAATTAGTTTAGCAGACAACATGGTCTGGCTGATTACTCTCGAGGAGACCTTACAGAGCCCTAACATATCCCAGCCCGTTTCCCCTTGCAAGCTGTTGAAGCCTGGATAGCCTTTCTCTAAAACTTGCTCTAGGATGCTGAAACCATCACCGTTGCTGAAAACATTTCTTCTGTTTTCATCTGAAAGGGTAGAATCACCTTACCGTTATTGATACGCACTTATAACTGACGTCTCCACTTTCCCTTGTACAACAAATGAGTGGAGTTTACAGGAACCAGAGATTACAACATGCATTTTAGCGCTGTCCTATTAGGATAATGTTGCTGTTTCATCATTTCTGTTAATGCGACATAAAGGCCATTTGTAACTTTGAAGAAAGACTATTAGCAGTGACAGCAGGAAAAGATGAAGAAAAACTCTTATTTGTGTAATGTCCCAATAACCATGTCTCTCTCTCTCTCTCTTTCTCTCTCCCCCCCCCCACCTCTCTCTCCTGCTCAGACATTCAGAAGATATGTTCCTTTGGAGGCTGCTGGGGGAATTCTCCGCAGAGCTCCCGTCCTAATTAATGAACTTTAAAAATGCTTCCAATGGAACAATTTTAACGTTGATCCATAAAGCTGACAGCAAAAGGAGATGTTTATTAGCAGTGACGCTTGGAGGGAGCCCAGCCGTGCCATTCCACAGAGGATCTCTCTCTGAAATGCTAGGCAGATGCAGAAAGAAAGTTGTTGCAACATTTAACTTTGATTCCGCCGGTAACTGCCTCGTGAAAAACACTTACCATGGTGCATTATATCTCAGTTCACACAGAAGCCTGCAGGAGAGTCTCCATATGGTGAGAATTCTCCTGCAGCAGCCACAAGGAGTGATAGTGGTGATAGAAGACTATAGGTGAGCAAAGGCATACATAATGACTCTTAGGGTATTCCATAAAGCAACCTGGATGCTGTATAAAGGAATCTGGCTGAGTGCAAAGGAAACAGGAGGATGGGAAAATAAAAATAAAAAACCTGTCAACAGCAGAGTTGATGGGATGGATGGAATCTAGGAGAATTCCATCTTCTCCCTAGAATGTCCTCTCTGTGGGCAGTACCATCTTGGGTTTCTTTAAGATGTCTTGACTCAGTGGTTGTGTAAGAGTTCTGTAGTGGCTTCTCACGAGTAACGAGTCTTGACTCCAGTCCCATATATTTACAACGGTTTATTATACAAGTATATACAGTGGCGCTGTGGGTTAAACCCAGGGACCCAGGTGGCGCTGTGGGTTAAACCACAGAGCCTAAGGCTTGCCGATCAGAAGGTCGGCGGTTCGAATCCCTGTGATGGGGTGAGCTCCCGTTGCTCGGTCCCTGCTCCTGCCCACCTAGCAGTTCAAAAGCACGTCAAAGTACAAGTAGATAAATAGGTACCACTCTGGCAGGAAGGTAAACGGCGTTTCCATGCGCTGCTCTGGTTCGCCAGAAGCGGCTTCGTCATGCTGGCCACATGACCTGGAAGCTGTACGCTGGCTCTTGGCCAATAAAGCGAGATGAGCGCCGCAACCCTAGAGTCGGACACGACTGGACCTAATGGTCAGGGGTCCCTTTACCTTTATATACAGTGCAGAGCTCAGAAATCAGTGACCGTCTGTATCACTCTCAGATCCCTGAAGTGGCGCCCTTCGAGAGCGCCCCAACAAAAGAACTTCAGAACCCCAAGTCTCCTCCTCCTCTCCTCCTTGCGTTTCATCCCTCTACGCAATTGGGGCGACGGAACTGAGCTGGCTTCCTCTGTTCCTGCTCCGCTGGGTAGGTGTTCAGAGCCTGTAGCATCCCACAGCCCTTCCACCCCAGAGCTCCTGCCCCGTCCGTCGCTCCTACAGGAAGTCGCCCCACTACTCCTGTGGTGCAGGGAACCTTCAGGCTCGGAGAGCCCTTGCACCACCCCACTGGGCTGTCCGCTGGCCTCTGACGGTTCCCTGACAGGTTGTCAGGATGCTGTCAGCTGCTCCTGGCTGGTTGCCCAGGAAAGTATAAAGACAAGGAAAAGTTTCTTATGGTCCTTTTTTATTTCAAACTTTACAGAGAGAGGATATAGAACCCAGCCTCTTGGATGATGCCATTGTCACGAGTGAATCTCCAACCCCCGTCTCTCCCACTTCCTTGTCATCATCATCACCTCCTCTACGAGTGCCGCTAAGCGCCCTCTGAGCTCTTTGCTCTCCTACTTTTAAGGCTCGCCGGGATCTGGGAGATGGAGGGTCTGGAATGCTTTCTAATGACAACATGTCAGTCGGGTGTTGTTCTGGGTCTCCCATGATTTCCCATCTTTTCCCCTCATCTGCCTCTGAGCTGCTTCCTCCCTCAAACCCCTGTTGTAAATCTATACTGTCTTCCTCTTCCTCCGCCCTGGAAGGGTCAGGATGGGGAGGCGGTCTCCACCATTCCTCTTCCTCTGCCCAGTCCCTGACAGTGGTGGAGCATCTGCTTTGCCTTCAGAAGATCCCAAGTCCATATCTCAGTACCTGCAGGTTTGACTGGGAGAGGCCCCTGTCACAAACCCTGGAGAGCTGCTGTCAGTCAGTGTAGGGAATATGGACCTAGATTGTCATACTTACATTCTGGGGGGTCTGTTTAGGACTGAGTGGTGTCCAAACTTTTGTCAAAGAGGGCCAGATTTGATGAAGTGAAGGGCCGTGAGGGTTGTTGACCTTTTTTTAGGATTGAAGTTGTTGAGCTTTTTTATGATTTTACCCCAAAGTTGTTGAGCCGAATTAAACCAACCGGCAGGCCAGATTAGGCCCCCAAAATGGACTTTGGAGAAGCCTGGTTTAGGTAGAACATTGGGTGGGATTAGGGATTTGTGCCTTGCTTTTTTCTGGGGGGACGCAGGGGTAAGCATACCCCTAAACATTTTGTGAATCTAAATTGGGCCTCATTGAGGGGCAGTATTTCAATATGAGTAGGAAAATGAGAGTTCCCCTAAATATTTTTTAAGGAAAAAAACACTGGATTTGCGACTCTGCCAAGTTCAGTTTCTCTCACTTTCTTATTTTTCCAATCTTAGGTTCAGTTCTTCACATTTACACATCAGTTTGTGAATCCTTTTAAAAAAAGTGTTCATGAAAATTGACCAGCATTTTAATGCAAAAAACAAAAAAACATCTTAAGCCGCACATTTCTGTAGGTAATTTTACCCAATATTCACACCCCCCCCACAAACAATTCCCCCAAATATAACACATTTTTCTATGTTATTGTCCTGAATAGATGCATTTTTAGGCACACTTTACTACAGTAAATGCAGTTTTCTAGCCATTACTTGGTTCGAAAACTGCATTGAGAATTTCAGAGGAGTGTGAACTTCAAAGGATGAGTGTGTTTCAGTTTGCACACTATTTCAGGAAGGTCAAATCAGGTTGCTTTGCTTTTAAATGCAAAACTGAATTGAATCCCTTCCCCACACCTAGGTGGAATATTACTGGGCATTTTTTTAAAATCCATCTATGGAGATTTCCCAAACCGTTCTGATTTTCCATTATGTGTGACAACTGGCAGCACCCCCCCCACCTGTCTCTCTCACACACAGAGATATTCAGTGATCTGCATCAAACCCAAGTTATTCCATTTTCATAGTGCCTGCAGCTGGACACCACATGTGAAATTGTGCCATATGGTTGAATTTTGTTTTTACTTTTTTAAAAAAACAATCACCCTAGGAAAAATTGATTTAATCAGCATCCTTAATCATCTAAAAAGTTGAATAGCTTAACATCCCTAACTGCCCTATATGAAGAAGCGAGGTGTAGTTCTCTGTTGACAAGTGTGTAAAGCATCCCGGTATCCACAGCAGAGTTACACAAATACACAAAGCAATATTGTGAAATGACGACATTCGTGTGTTTGTCTGTGTGTGCTTTAAAGTCCTCTTTTCCCTATCAGATTAATGTATTAATTTTCTAATGAGAAGGGATTCTTTGCAGCAGTAGCAGCAGCAGCATTGACTAATGCCCCCATAAAACGGTAGAGCTAATATGCCTAGTCCAAAATCACTTTTGTGCTTTGCTGCTCTCCCTTGTGGCCTGATGCAAATTCTATTGAATCTACAAAAAGACAGGGACCTAGTAATTCAGTGAGGTAATTCTCACAACCCAGGAGAATTAAGTGAATAACACACACACACATATACACACATATACACAGAGAGCGTTGCTGCTTGTAGAGATTGGAATAGTTTGCAGCTTAGGCTGCTATAGTGAATCATACTAAGGACTGGTTTAGTGTGTGAAGGAACAGGGTTATTACTCAGAACTAGAGCGTGTGATGTGTACTGTGTATAGAACACCTGAAGTTCAAACCCTGGCATCATTACTCTCTACTCAGTCCCTCCCCCTCAGCTCAGAAATGAGAGTCCTTAGGAAGAACATTCTGGTGGTAAGAGCTGCCAGTAAATGGAATACATGACCGCAGGAGGTGGTGGACTTTTCCTCATTTGGAGGATTTTCGACAGAGGTTGCATGGCCACCTGTCAAGGATTCCTTAGCTGTGATTCCTGCATTGCAAGAGGCTGGACTAAATGACCCTTCCCAACCCTACAATTCAAATACAATTCAATGAATCAATGATTCCTTTAATCGTTGTAGTTAATGAGCATTCAAGCACATAATTCATAATAATGATAATAATAATTTTTTTATTTGTACCCCGCCCATCTGGCCGGGTCTCCCCAACCACTCTGGGCGGCTTCCAACAAATATCAAAATACATTAAAATATCACAGATTAAAAACTTCCCTAAACAGGGCTGCCTTCAGGTATTTTCTAAATGTCAGGTAGTTGTTTATCGCTTTGACCTCTGCTGTGAGGGCGTTCCACAGGGTTGGAGTGGGGCTGAGAGACTTCAGAGAAGTGTGACTAGCCCAAGGTCACCCAGCAGCTGCATGTGGAGGAGCGGAGACGCAAACCCAGTTCACCAGATTACGAGTCCACCGCTCTTAACCACTACACCACACTGGCTCTCTCTTGAGTGGCAATTGAGTTGGAAGGGACCCCATAAACATCCATGCCCATCAGCTCTCTGGATAAGTGAGTTGGTTATTATGGGGCAACATCCATAGCAAGGAAGAGGAAGAACTGCCATCACTGTCTAAGAGGCGGAACCAGATAAACTGGCACTGGAATGAATCCTGTGAAGGCATTGAAACTCAACTTTGCACTACTTCCCAGAGCACATGAAGCAGTCATAGCCACCAACTTAGATGGCTTTAAAAGAGAATTAGACAAATTCATAGATTCTTATGCTATCAATGGCTAAGAGCTACAATGGCTGTCTTATACCTCTGCTGACAGAGACAGTGTGCCTCTGAATATCAGTTATTAGGAATCACAAGTGAATAGAGGGGCTCTTACGTTTACGGCTTGCTTGTGGGCTTCCTATAGGCATTTGGTTGGCCACTGTGAGAGAACAGGATACAAGACTAGTTGGGCTGCTATGTTTTTATTTGGACTGAGTGATGAAATAATTTATTGGCTGCCCTCTAACCCTGTCTTTCCTTGCCTTTTTGGGATTTCCCCTGTCTACTGTAGCCGGAGCCAGCTCTCCCAGCAGAACCCCTGATGGCAGGAAGCTGGGGAACTTATTTAGTAGCAAAGGATTCTGGTAGTTGTGTCAAGCACCATCGTTAGGCCCAGTCCTGTATAGCAACATTTGCCTTCTGCAGCTGC
Source organism: Darevskia nairensis (assembly GCA_034642065.1). Classification (NCBI taxonomy): domain Eukaryota; kingdom Metazoa; phylum Chordata; class Lepidosauria; order Squamata; family Lacertidae; genus Darevskia; species Darevskia nairensis. The sequence goes on along the minus strand of JAWWNI010000599.1, from coordinate 119,538 downwards.
TGGATGAATAAGCCGTAGGCAAGGCATATTTTAATAGATCAACTGGGATAAGAGGAAATAGCTGCCTTGGGATTGATTTGTCTGCTCCTGGCTTGTAATTAAAATTTGAAAAATCTCTCCTGGGTAATGAGCAGAAGATACTCTGGAGATGTCACTTACACACACTGCCATTAAGGAGTCCATCTCCGTTACAAGAAACCATTATCTGATATTAATGCAAAATGCCGAGAAACTACACTGGAAGTGTAATCTTCCGCTTAAAGCCAGAGAGGGAGACAGAGACTAACCCTCCCTTCTCTGTTTGCCGGCAGACTCAAGTATTAATATCTAGTCTGATCTTTCTTCTAGCAAGAGGGCAATGACTAAAAATAATGTGGAAAGGTCATGGAGGGCAGAACTGTTGGTAACAAGAAGCAACATCCAAATTTCATTCCTGTTTGAGACAAGGCTTGTTATTAAAGTCTTGCTTAAAGGTAAAGTTAAAGGGACCCCTGACTGTTAGGACGACTCTGGGGTTGCGGCTCTCATCTCGCTTTACTGGCTGAGGGAGCCGACGTTTGTCCGCAGACAGCTTCCGGGTCATGTGGCCAGCATGACTAAGCCACTTCTGGTGAACCAGAGCAGCACACAGAAATGTCGTTTACCTTCCCGCCGGAGTGGTACCTATTTATCTACTTGTAATTTGACATGCTTTCGAACTGCTAGGTTGGCAGGAGCTGGGACCGAGCAACGGGAGCTCACCCCGTCACGGGGATTTGAACCACCGACCTTCTGATCGGCAAGCCCTGTGGCTTAGACCACAGTGCCACCCGCATCCCTAAAGTCTTGCTTAAGAACTAGCATATCAGGTGTGGAGCAGGTGGCGCTGTGGCCTCTTGGGCTTGCTGATCGGAAGGTCATTAGTTCGAATCTGTGCAACGGTGGCAAGCTCCTGTTGCTCTGTCCTAGATCCTGCCAACCTAGCAGTTTGAAAGCATGCCAGTGCAAGTAGATAAATAGTTACTCTGGTTTCCATCATTGTTTCCTGTTGCACCAGAAGCTGTTTAATCATGCTGGCTACATGACCTGGAAAGCTGTCTGTGGACAAAAGCCGGCTCCCTCAGCCTGAAAGCGAGATGAGCGCCACAACCCTATAGTCACCTTTGACTGGACTTAACCGTCCAGGGGTCCATTACCTTTACCTTTCATCAGGTGTAGAAGATCTCAGCCCTGGAGAAGAGAGCTTACAATCCTCCAAACCACTCGATCTGCCCTTTAGGATTCTCCACTGACCACAGTCCTCTCTGGCCTTGATGAGGACTGTTGACTTGACTGCTTTCACCTGTCTGGAATTTGTCCTTGAAGTGACGCCTAGATGGAAGATGGAGAGAAAGAGATGTGTGTGTTGAAACCTCTGGCTTTTGTGTGGCTGCAATACAGCCTACTCATATGTAATATATGTATCTTGTTTGCTTGTGTGTGTGTGAATGCATGTATGCAAGAGTTGCATCCATTATTCTGTCCGCGGCCCCATCCCCCCAATTAGCATGCCCCCCCAAGGTTGTCCTCAAGGGTTCTCTATCCCTGGTCCTGCTGTGATTCTTGCAATGCACAAGGTTACACTAGATGACCCTTGGGGTCCCTTCCAACTCTACAATTCTATGAAGTCCCCAGGCTCCCTTGCAGGGCTTCTCATGCTCCCATTGCCTAGCTTAGGGGGTTCTACTGTGCTTCCCTCTAACCTCCCAGCATAGCTGTCAACCCTCCCTTTTTTTGCGGGAAACTCCCTTATTCCAATGCCGTTTCCCGCTGCTATCCCGGATTGTTGATATCCCTTAAATTTCCCGGATTTCAAAGGAAGCAGCTCCTCTCCCTCCCTGCCGGCCAGGGAGGCTCCTCAGCTGCGTTGCTTGGCTGCCAATAAGGAGTCTGAGACCGACTGGGGGCGGAGCTTGCATGCCTTGTGCAGCCAGACCCTCACGCCCAACCAGACAGACAGCCTGCCTGCCGTCTATGTGCTCGCTCTTTCGCTCACCCGTTCGCGCGCAGCCTCTGGAGCGCAGGGTGGCAAGGCTACTTGGTGCCATTACACCGCCCTCGCAGCATCCCTTATTTTCAAATCCAAAAGTTGGCAGCTATGCCTCCCAGGGAAACTACTGAGTTCCAGAAATGCCAATCTTGGGGATGGGCTGAATGAGCTCCATACTACTTTCTCTCTCCCACTTTCAGAGTGCACCCAAGGAACTTAGACTCCTCCTTCCTTCAGTCCTACAGGTTCATCCTGTCCACTTCTTTCCCCTTTTGCTGATGCCTCCCCTATCTCAAACCCTCTCTGTCCACCTCTCTATCTAGCCAACTCCACCCAACATTGTCCATACTCACAGCTAGGAAGTGGCTGCATAGTGGAGCCAGGCGCCAACCCAGGGAAACTCTCCTGTGAGCCTCCCCTAACAATCCATAATTCAGCTCCTTTCCACTTATAATAACAGGCATGTCTAACTTGCGGACCTCCTTCAGGTGTTTCTAGACTCCACCAGTCCCATCCAGCATGGCTAGTGCTCACGGATTGTGAGAACTGTAGTCCAACAACCTTGGGAGGACCACAGGTCAACCTGAAATGATACCAGGAAGTAATAAGACTCACAAGAAGGCAGCAGGGGAGCGATTGCTAGAACCATCAAGGGGAAAGTATTTCCACCTGCTTTGCCCCACCTCTATATTATAAGGTGGAGTTGCTGCTTATGTGTTTACCCTTGTTCTTTTAAACTTTGTTGTTGCCAGGAAGATGAATGTATTTTGAATCAAAGAATCCAAGTTCTGACCCCTGGATTTGACTTTTGTTTTCTTTGGGCTATCCATATTTTTAATGGGTTTTGTTTTCTCTTCTGTCTAAACAATGTTCTTCCCTAGTTCCAGATTCTGCAAGAATTTGGTCCAGTATGGACAGAAAAGACTCCCAGTTACTAGCAATGGAGACATTCCATATACTGGTTTTATCAAAGCTTCCCTGCAGTGCCCACTGTACAGTTGAATTTGCTTCTAGTTCAATGTGTGTAACATTGCAGCATTGGCATTATTTTTCAGCATCCTATTAAACCAGGTAGGCATTTGAGACTCTCCTCTCTGCATCAGTATTCTGTCTGTTGAGCAGCAATTATGAGTCAGAGTTCCCATTGGGGAGCTTCAGGTCGGGTAATCAATCAAGTTCTTTGTGATGTATACATGCACTCTTTGCTGACCTCACTTTGATGGATGCAGAAATTGATCTCTTTCTGGCACCAGACAAATTCTATTTCTGGGTCGCAAATGTGCCATCTAGTGCCTCTTTAGCCATCTGAATATCTGGTGCTCATTTTTGATTGTCTCCGAGATGCTCAGCCAATGAGACCTCTGGCATCCTAGCTTATAGAGACGGACAAGCACTTGATTACTTAGGCAAAAGCTTTTTGCAGGCTCAGAGAAAGTTGAGATCAAAATAACTGTTGAAATAACTCTACAATTTTCAGGGCTCAAAGTGGGCAAATATTTCTCTAAAAGATTTGGGCTTCATGCATCTTTCCCTGTTTGTAAAAGTTGCAACACAGGCAAAGAAAAGGAGCAAATAAAGCAGAGAGTGAAGTTTTAAGAATGTAGGTAGGATCAGACCAAAAGCCTCTGTAGCCTATTCTCCTGTTCTTTACAAGTGACCAGCCAGTGGGTAGCCTGTCCGGTTGTCCACTGTTGGAAATGTGATGCTGGACTAAAGTGACCTTTGGTCTTTTCTAGCAGAAAGTCTATTGAAGGTAGACTGAAGTCTACTGAAAAGGTAGCCAACTTGGTAGCCTCCAAATGTTGTTGGACTACAACTCCCATCAACCTCAGCAAGCCTGGCCAATAGTCAGGGACAATGGGAGTTGTAGTCCAATGATAACTGGAAGGGACCATGTTGGCCTCCCCTAGTTCACTGTGTTGGTGATGCCTTTGGAACCAGGTAATGCCATACTGATTCTACATAGTCCCTAGTCTGTCTTGGCCCAAAGCTGTGACCTTGTCACTGAATTCATATTTTTCTTAAAAATATAAAGTGGTATAGCAATGAAAGTAGTAGTAATAGTAATAATAATAGTAATTCCATTGGCATGTGCATTCACATTCCTCCCTAATCCATAAATACACTAATTCATGGAAGATACATGTTGCTTTTCAATTCGACACCTTAATACCTTAATACCACACAATAACTTGTGGCTGCATCTGTGCTGAGTTGACTCATCTTCTTTTTTCTTATGGCTAATTGTCCTAATTACTCTGATTGCTAAAGTTTGGTTTCTTTGCTGCGGAACTGGGAATGTTTTGCAAGGTTCAGAGTTCCAACTGCACTTAATTACTACCGACTCTGAAAGCCCTAACTATACTCAGGGCTTGGAACTAGGTAGAGGCAACTATTGTACATATACAATAGAAGTCCTGAGGAAGACATTCAAATGCCGCCCACACCGTCCATTTACAATCCCAAGCACCCACCTGTTCAATTATCCTTAAAGACAGGCTTGCGTTGCAAAACAGAGCTCTGAATGCCATGCCTCTGGAGGCTGCTTCTGATCTGTTGACTCTGAACGGGAAAGCTGAAATCAAGAATGGACCAGACAAAATGAAAATTGAATGAGCGCTGGCAATCTAGTTATAGGTCGCAAAATTTCTATTGTCCCAGTGGCTTTTCAGAAAGGTACCGATAATGGGCTGGTTATGATGGTTGATATGTGCCCACCACTAAGAAGCAAACCCTAGACAAATCCAGAGTGGAGTCCCTAAACTCCTGCAGCCAAGCTGGCACCAAATGTATTGATTTGATTTGCATCCATAGCAGTGTCCGGAGGAGGAATGACCGCTGGAAGGAGCACAGAGAGAAGAAACGTCATGGTGCACCTGCAACCGGCATGATTGGATGCCTTCATCTGCAACAAAACATGTCTCTCCCATATTGGTCTCCACAGCCACAACAGGTGCTGTAACCCTCCAGTGGTTTGACTGCCGCCGAGACCACATAACACCGGTCCTGAAAGATCTTCATAGGCTCCCAGTACATTTCTGAGCACAATTCAAATTGTTGGTGCTGACCTTTAAAGTCTTAAATGGCCTCGGTCCAGTATACCTGAAGGAGCGTCTCCACCCCCATCGTTCAGCCCGGACAATGAGGTCCAGCGCCGAGGGCCTTCTGGCGGTTCCCTCACTATGAGAAGCCAAGTTACAGGGAACCAGGCAGAGGGCCTTCTCGGTAGTGGCGCCCGCCCTGTGGAACGCCCTCCCACCAGATGTCAAAGAGAACAACAACTACCAGACCTTTAGAAGACATCTGAAGGCAGCCCTGTTTAGGGAGGCTTTTAATGTTTAATAGCTTATTGTATTTTAATGTTCTGTTGAAAGCCGCCCAGAGTGGCTGGGGAAACCCAGCCAGATGGGCGGGGTATAAATAATAAATTATTATTATTATTATTATTATTATTATTATTATTATTATTATTCACCCCTGGAGGCACATTGTTCCATTGTCTCCGAAGACAGACGAATGGCAACAGTAAGTCCTCCACTGCACACTGTGGCCTGGAGCCACCTCCTCTTCCCAATCCTGGTGACATTCAGTAAAAGAAAATGTGTTCAGTGACACCATCTCATGACAAGGAAACGATGCACTTTTCGGTGAATAAGAGGTGATGATAGAAGTTTCTAGAATGATGTGGGGCATGGAGAAAGCAGATAGAGGAAGGTTTTCTCCCCCACACATAACATTGGAATTCATGGCCATGGAATGAAGCTGAACATTGGAAGATTTGGGACAGATCTCTTCATGCGGCACATCATTAAACTGTGCAACTCACTCCCACAGGAGGCAACGATGGTCATCAACTTGGGAGGCTTTAAAAGAGAATTGGACAAATTCATGGATATTAAGGCATTGATTGGTTCATAGCCACGATGGCTAGGCTCTGCATCCATGGCTAGAGGCAGCAAAGCTTCTGAATATCAGTAGCTGGAAACTACAGGAGGGATCTATAGTTCAGGAACGGACCATCTTCTTTGCCTGCAATAGGTCCCAGGCTCAGTCCTCAGGATCTCCACAAAGGACTGGGAGATACTCCCTGCCTGAAAGTCCAGAGAGCCACTGCCTGTCAGTGTAGACAATACTGAGCAAGGTGAACCAATGGACTGACTCAGTGTAAGGCAGCTTTCTGTGTTCTCTTGGATTTGCCATCCTTCCCTTCTGCCTCCTCTCCCGTGCCTCGCTGCTCCCCTCCCGGAGAGCAAAGCCACCCCTGCAGTTTCTCGGATGAGTCAGGCATCTCTCGAGGCCAGGCGCGTTGGACTTCCTTGGCAGAATCCAGAGCCATCTGAATGTGGGTGGACAGAAATGTCAGCGAAAAGTACTGCATAGCATTAATTGACTACAGCTGGCAACCATTCCACCACCTTACCTTCTTTGCGTGCCCGGGAATCCCCACAGGGTAACCTCTGCATATTTGGACCACTCACTGATGACATAAAGAGCAGGCGTGGGGGTTCTTGGGAACAACAACCCTCTCTTCCCTCCTTCCACTCCTTTTAAGGCATTTTGCCCTATCCTTGGTGACTCGTCCTCTTAACTGACTATTCTCCAAACCAATGACGTACAGTTATAACCAACTGAATTGCATAAGTACTTATGCACACATTGAGCTGCTTCCAGGATTCTCCTCGTCTGAGTTTTTCCTTGGATTTTGTAATTCTGGATGAATCTTACCTGGCTTCCTCCAAAGAGAAACGGGCACCTTAAGAATCCCAATATACGGCTTGCTTTTAAATTTCTGGATATTCCGTGCATCTTGACGTTTGAGCTGGTGTGATCCATGTGTGTTTGTTCACCTGTGTGCTGGTCCCATGGGGTATCCGAAAGGCGAGGTCCAAGTCCGGTCCGTGGTCAGAGGGGTAACATAAAGGCAGTCCGTAATAATTGAAGCTGGGTGCAGGGCAGGGAGTCAGGCAAAGTCAGGAACAGGTAGGCAAGCAGGGAACCAGGGCAGGGCAGGTTTCAAGCAGGAACTGGCAACCAACAATGTTGCTCCTGCAACTTGGGGCTGGGGCTGGCCGGCTTTTATCTGCCCCAAGGCATAGGGCGGCCCCGATCCTCTGGTGACTCGCCTCTCCTGGCTTGGAGGCGAGCACTCCTCTTGCGGGAACTCAGTTCCCTTCGCCTCTCTGCCCTGAGCCTCTGCAGCTCAGGAGAGGCTGGAGGGTTACCGGACCCAGAGGCAACCTCAGCTTCCCCTGACAGGGCTGGGAGTGGAGCACCTGCAGGCAATGGGTCCTCCATCCCAGCAGGAGCCAGAGCAGACTCATCAGATGCCTGCACCTGAAGATCCAGCACAGGTGAGGACCCTTCAGACTCAAGCCCTAGCCCTGGCTTTGCTGGTTCTGGAGGCGGGGAATCCTGTGCAGACTGGGATCCCTCAGGTTCATCATCTGAGTCTGAATCCCAGGCCATCACAACCTGGTTACGCTGTCATGCTCGGCCTATGTGGGTGGTGAGCATGCCTGGAGCATGTGCCATGTTGGACCTGACATTCTTTATGCCAGTTTAGGATTGCTCTCCCAGTGATGCCTATTGAGGCACAGAGAAAATATTGCCCAAAGCACTCTGGGTCATATGTGCGTGAGCTGAGAACAGGCTGGAAGCTTTGATACACAGAGACCTGCTTGCTCTGTGCTGGATCCAAAGCTGTGACAAATGGAGAAGACCCACTGGGGTGTTAACAATGTGAGCCAATCTTATGCTCAGGTGGTATATATGTGTTAAAAAGGGATGTGGGTGGCGCTGTGGTCTAAACCAATGAGCCTCTTGCCCAGGGGTCAGCAAACGTTTTCAGCAGGGGGCCGGTCCACTGTCCCTCAGACCTTGAGGGGGGCCAGACTATATTTGGGGGAAAGAATGAACGAATTCCTGTGCCCCAGAAATAACCCAGAGATGCATTTTAAACAAAAGGACACATTCTACTCATGTAAAAACACACTGATTCCCGGACCGTCCGCGGGCCGGATTTAGAAGGAGATTGGGCTGGATCCGACCCCCGGGCCTTAGTTTGCCTACCCATGCTCTTGCCGATTGGAAGGTCGGCTGTTCGAATCCCTGCGGTGGGGTGAGCTCCCATTGCTCTGTCCCAACTTCTGCCAACCTAGCAGTTCGAAAGCATGCCAGTGCAAGCAGAAAAATAGGTACTGTAGTGGAATTATGAAATGAGACCCTGGCATACTGAGCATGCCCAAAACATTTGCTAACGGTGATCAATCGCATGACGCTCCCTTTGTTTGGTATTGGCCAATCACACAACGCTCTCCATGATGCTCACGACGTTCTCTGTTCAAGATGATAGTGCGCATGCTCACACTGTTTGTAATTTTGGGCCAACCAGGGAAAATGGGGCGAGGGAATCTCAATATTTGGATTGAATAGGAATTGGGTAGGAAATTTAAACGTAATGGGCAATAAATAAATAAATAAAAGTAGGATCTGAACTGTGAGCAGCAGTAATAAACATTTAGGATACTGTGCAGCGTGAAAGATGGTTGTTAAAGAGGACATGCAGCATAACAAGGAGGAATTGGGAAACCATGGAAGGAAGAGGAGGAGGAGTCCAGATGTATTAGATAGATAAAGGTAACTAAAATTTGTATTTGAAATATATTAAAAAATTAAAAAAAATTGTCCAGTAGCACCTTAGAGACCAACTAAGTTTGTACTTAGGGGACGCGGGTGGCGCTGTGGTCTAAACCACTAAGGCTAGGGCTTGCTGATCAGAAGGTTGGCGGTTCGAATCCCTGCGACAGGGTGAGCTCCCGTTGCTTGGTCCCAGCTCCTGCCCACCTAGCAGTTCGAAAGCACGTCAAAGTGCAAGTAGATAAATAGGTACTGCTCCGGCGGGAAGGTAAACGGCTTTTCCGTGCACTGCTCTGGTTCGCCAGAAGCGGCTTAGTCATGCTGGCCACATGACCCGGAAGCTGTATGCCGGCTCCCTCGGCCAATAAAGCGAGATGAGCACGAAACCCCAGAGTTGTCCGCGACTGGACCTAATGGTCAGGGGTCCCTTTACATTTAAGTTTGTACTTGGTATAAGCTTTTGTGTGCATGTCTTTCCCTCAGCATTTGTCAGGGGTAGATATCAGAACATTCCTAGAAACAAGAGATACTGCAGATGTTCCCTGAATGTCCCGGATACTGTAGAGCATATTCTCTTTCATTGTCCACTGCACAGTATGCTGCGTGAACGTGTGCTGTCCCCCCTCCTGGGTGGTTTGAAACCGCTGCATGGTGGAAGTGTTGGATTCTGTCTGTCTGACATTGACCAAAGGGTGACTGCGGGGGTAGCTGAGTTTTTGGCAGCAGTGTCCCAAGGAGTAGTTTAACAGGAAGAAATTCTAGATTATATATATATATATATATATATATATATATATATATATATATATATACACACACACACACACACACACACACACACACACATATATATATATATACATACATACATACATATAACCAGCCTATGGTTGGCCACCTCATGAGAAGAGAAGACTCCCTAGAAAAGACCCTGATGTTGGGAAAGATTGAGGGCACAAAGAGAAGGGGACGACAGAAGATGAGATGGTTGGACAGTGTTCTCGAAGCTACTAACATGAGTTTGGCCAAACTGCGAGAGGCAGTGAAGGATAGGTGTGCCTGGCGTGCTCTGGTCCATGGGGTCACGAAGAGTCGGACACGACTGAACGACTGAACAACAACAACAAACCAGCCTATGTACTCAACTGTTGCTTCTTTGTATATATTTTAAGGCTCTTGTACGTGATTTTATCTCTCGTAGTTTTATTTGTAAAATGCCTAATAAAGGTTTGATAAGTAAGTAAGCATGCACACTTCTTCAGATAGTGTATGTAAATTTGTATGTATTTAAACTTTGGGAAATCATTAAATAAATAAAAAAGATAAGGATGATGATGCCCAATAATGCAAATAATAAAAAACCAATCATTTAATCATGTAAATAATTTTATTATTTATGCTCCACCCACGCGGCTGGGTTGCCTCGGCCACTCTGCAATACAATGCAATGTTACTCACAAGTGGCCCTTTAAAAGGATTGCGGATATTTATCTCGTTTTTCCTCCAATCCAGGAAGGTATCGCCCAGTCCCAAGTAAGCAATTTTGATTGAATAAAACCTCCTGATTAATGCTCCTCATGTATCTTGTGTCCTAAGGTTTTTCTTCTCTCTCCCACCAAAGCTATTAATAAAGAATAGCACATCCATATGACATGAAGTCACTCTCTGAATAGCAATGCACTAATTAGAGAAAGGTAATGTATCTCTGCTTGGCAGTTAAGGTGGGGGTGGGGGTGGGGATAAGCCCTGCTTATGTCCGAATGGATAACTTTTTTAAAAGAACTGCATTGTTTATCTCGGAACGGGGACAAATAAAAGAGGACAAGATAAAGGTATTTAAAAATCAGTCATGGCCCAGAAAAAGCAGAGCTGGAGCTGTCCGTGTGGTTTGTTCAGAGCCAGATATAAAGGAACACTTAAGAGCAGTTCTGCTGAATCAATCTAGTCCTTCCCACGCAGCAGGAAACTAGGTACTTTTGAAAAAGCCCGGAAGCTGGCCAGAATGGCAACTGCCCCCTCCCATTGCATTTCCTTGGCATTTGGTATTCAGAGATATACTGCTGCTGAACATGGAGGTCACATTCCCCAAATGGACATACATGGCTTTGCCATCCTTGAATCTGTCCAGTCCCTGCTTTTGAGCTAAGCTAGAGGCCACCCAAATCTTGTGGCAGAAAACTCCATCATTGCAGGCTCTGCTGTTATAAGAAAAATCTGCCCTTATTCCCTTATGGGGTACACAAGAGCCTTTTGAGGTTCTCCATCGGTAGGAGTAAATTACAGAGGCCAACCAGAGAAAAATTGAGAAGCAAAATCTTTATTATATCTGTTGCAACAGGGCCCAAAAATGGAGGAACCACCCCCAACAATGGTGTGCAAGCTCCTATATAGACTTTGAAATTCTCCCCCTTTCCCCTCAAGACCACCCCCTATACATCATACATACATCACAATATGGGGTGTAACCCAGGACCACCCCCCAGATACATCACAGCTACATCACAGAAAAAGGTGGTCTCCAGCAGAAATCTGAGCGTGCTGTTTACCTCCTTCGTATGATAATGTCTTATCTGATTGCCTTTCCTGGGCAGTCTGGCCATTCCTTTGAGATGGTGATTACTTAATTTCTGAGACAATAGGAAGGTTCCCTCACCCCCTTCCTCCTTGCAGAGAAACATTTGGTAAAGATTTGGTCAGTTTTGAGAGTCAAAATGGTGTCAGGAGTCAAAATGGTTTCAGGACTGTCTGCTTCAGACATGTGGCCTTGTTTTCCTTGGCACACTAATAAGAATTATTATATAATTATGTAATATATATTATATATATGAGCTGGGTATGTTTAGCCTGGAGAAGAGAAGGTTAAGGGGTGATATGATAGCCATGTTCAAATATAGAAAAGGATGTCATATAGAGGAGGGAGAAAGTTTGTTTTCTGCTGCTCCAGAGAAGCGGACACGGAGCAATGGATTCAAACTACAAGAAAGAAGATTCCACCTAAACATTAGGAAGAACTTCCTGACAGTAAGAGCTGTTCGACAGTGGAATTTGCTGCCAAGGAGTGTGGTGGAGTCTCCTTCTTTGGAGGTCTTTAAGCAGAGGCTTGACAGCCACCTGTCAGGAATGCTTTGATGGTGTTTCCTGCTTGGCAGGGGGTTGGACTGGATGGCCCTTGGGGTCTCTTCCAACTCTATGATTCTATGATATATATAAATAAAATACCTTAAATTCTTACAACACTGCAAAATGGGAGTGTTGCCATTGCGAACTGCTTAAAGGGAGGACTTGCCTTTGAACATCTGTTCTTCTTTGCACCTGCTATGTGCATCCCTTGATTTCTCCACACTTGAAGATGATATTATGTATAATATAAGGCATCTGGTCTTCATTCCGGAAGTCCTTATTTCGACTCCTATTAGACTCTTCATTTTGGCTTTACATACAAAACGCTCTCCTTGAACTTTTGAATACGGATTTATATTCATTGCATTTGATATTTTGTGTGCCTTATATTATACATAATATCATACTACACACATTACTGTGAGTTTGAATCTGTATCCTTGTTTGAAATTATAATTTTGTTTTAATCTGTAACTGCATTTAAGACTGTAATTCTTAACAGAATATACACCCTATTTGATTTTGACTCACGAGTAGATTGTTTCTCTACTTGCACTGGCATGCTTTTGAACTGCTAGGTTGGCCGGACCTGGGACAGAGCAACGAGAGCTCACCCCGTCGCGGGGATTCGAACCGCCAACCTTCTGATTGGCAAGCCCAAGAGGCTGAGTGGTTTAGACCACAGCACCACCCGTATCCCTATGTCTGCTTTATCATTGCACTGCTTTATCAGTGCATTCTAAGCTATGTCTTAGAAAGATGGGAAGCTGCCTTGTATTGAGTCAGACCATTGGATCCCTCAAGCTCCATATTGTCTACTCTGACTGGCAGTGGCTCTCCAGGGTTTTAAGCAGGGGAGAGCCCTACCTGGAGATGCCGGGGATTGAATCAGCGATGTAAAGCATATGATAATATCTTTGTTATTTGCACCCCACCCATCTGACTGAGATGCCCCAGCCACTCTGGGTGGCTTCCAACAAAATAGAAACTTAATAAATATACTTTGAAAAAAAAAAAAAGAAGAGGAAGAGGAGGAGGAGGAGGAGGAGGAGGAGGAGTTTGGATTTGTTATCCCACTTTATCACTACCTGAAGGAGTCTCAAAGCGGCTAACAATCTCCTTTTCCCTTCCTCCCCCACAACAAACCCTCTGTGAGGTGAGTGGGGCTGAGAGACTTCAGAGAAGTGTGACTAGCCCAAGGTCACCCAGCAGATGCATGTGGAGGAGAGGAGACGCGAACCCGGTTCCCCAGATTACAAGTCTACCACTCTTAACCACTACTCCACACAGTAAGACCTACATCAAAGCAGATGCTCTCCCACTGAGCTATGCTCCCATCCCTTCATATCTCTGGGTTGTGATCTGGCAACCCTGTGCTGAGCTGCTGCTGCCTGCCTCACTCTGTGAGCAAGTGTGCGGCATATTGCATAAGGCTTGCATCACCCCAGACCTAGATGTGCATCTCCCTCCACCGTGTCCTCTAACTACCAGCCAACAAGAGACGTGGGAGGGTTTCCACCCGGTGAAAAGGCAGCCAACATTCGTGATTTCTACCTGCTGCAGATAGAGGGGTTTTGGCAGGAGAAGATGCCGCTGCTCTTCACGGCTTCCAAACGAGTGGGCTGGGAAACTAAGCCAGGTGGCTGTGGACCAACTCCGGCTTATGCATGTATTTATTTGTTTTCTGCCAGCCTTCAACTGCATCTTTCTAGTCATTTACTTTGGGTACACAGTTGGAAACACAGAGCGATGCTAGCTTTGCATTCAACAAGTCTTGCTGCTCGCTCTACCTGGTGGCAAACGATGGAACTGCAGCCAGGTTGGAAGAGAAGGCAGGTGTTGCCGGGGCAATGCGGAGCTCAGCAGAGAGGGAAGTATTTGTGGAACTTCAAAGGGAAAGGGAAACCGTTTCAGTAAGGCTAGCAAAACTTCCCAGCAGGATACCACATGCACCTGGGCTATAATTGGATTTTTTTTTTCACGTTAAAAAAGACATGAGAGGGAGAGGGAGGCTCCTGCCTGGGGGAAACATCAAAGGAACGTCAAGGGAAGGGAAAATAAAGATAAGTAACAGATTAGATAAAAGAGTGCTGGAATAGGACCTGGGAGAAACCAGGGTTCAAATCCCCATTCAGCCATCATGAAGCTCAATGGGTGACCTTGGGGGTCAGCCAGTGGCGTAGCATGGGGGGCACAGGGGTGATTGCCCCAGGTGAAAAATTTGTTAGGGGCACAAAATTTCAACACTCAGTGCTATCTCAATATAGTGGACGCTCGGGTTGTGAACGTGATCCGTGCGGAAGGTGCATTCGCAACCCGCAGCGTCCGTAACCTATAGTGCCACGTCTGCGCAAGCGCAGGTTGCGATTCGGCGCTTCTGTGCATGTGTGAAGCACTGAACCCAGAAGTAACCCGTTCCGGTACTTCCGGGTTAGGCGCGTTCATATCCCGCAGCGAACGCAACCCGAGGTATGACTGTACAGCAATGCACTCCAGTTGCTGGGCTCCATTGAAAATGGCTTCTCCATGCGAACCAGGAAGTGACCTCTCCATACAGTGGAATGACTCTTCTTCTAAGAGCCAGTGTGGTGTAGTGGTTAAGAGTGGTAGACTCGTAATATGGTGAACCGGGTTCGATTCCCCGCTCCTCCACATGCAGCTGCTGGGTGACCTTGGGCTAGTCACACTTCTCTGAAGTCTCTCAGCCCCTCAGGGAGGAGGGGACCTCCCTGGTTCACTCAAACTTGCCCCCAAGGAATCTCACAGGATAGATGCATCCCAATCATTCAAGCAAATAAGGAGAAGACAAGAAACAAAGAAATTCCTAAGGCTACTAGCCAGTCTTGTATAGAAGAATAATACAGCCCCAGTCAAGGTCAATTTACTCATGGTTGTTGCTGAAGATGATTCATAAAACTTATACATTGCTTGATTGTAAAAAACAACAACCTCCAAGTGGTATACAAGAAATATAAAACGATAAGAGAAATTAACAGCAATGATCTAAGCCAGTGTGGTGTAATGGTTAAGAGCAGTAGACTCGTAATCTGGGGAACCGGGTTCGCATCCCCGCTCCTCCGCATGCAGCTGCTGGGTGACCTTGGGCTAGTCACACTTCTCTGAAGTCTCTCAGCCCCACTCACCTCACAGAGTGTTTGTTGTGGGGATCAAAGGGGGAGGACCTTGTACTCCACCTTGATCTCCTGGATAGGAAAGGTGGGCTATAAATAAAATAAATGAATAAATAACTTTGGAGCAAAATAACCACATTGTTACTATTTTAAATTTTTCTACAAATTGTCTCCCTTTCCCCCTCCAGTTTGGAGTGATATTGTTACTATTAACAACAACAATTTCTATCCATTGCCGGTTTGACTCAGATTGGACACATTGCTATTTATTAGCATGGTTTACCTAGGTGCATTAATTATAATAGCACTAAATAAAAATTAGTTGGGTAGAACCCATCACTGCATTAACCGTCTAAGAAAACTCATACGTATAAAACAGCACACTTACAGTCAGATAAATAGACATATTGCCAGGGACTGGGCAGAGGAGGAATGGTGGAGACCGCCTCCCCAGCCCGACCCTTCCAGAGAAGAAGGAGACAGTTCAGAATTACAACAGGAGTTTGAGGGAGGTCACAGCTCAGAGGCAGATGATGGGAAAAGCTGGGAAATAATGGGATAGGAGGAGGAGGAAGAAGAAGCACTAGGAGGGCCACAGCTGGCGGACTCAGTGTCTTTAGAGAACATTCCAGACCCACCATCTCCCAGAACACGGCGAGCCTTGAATCTAGGAGAGCAAAGAGCTGAAAGGCAGAGGGCATATCCCAGCACCCGTAGTGATGACTCATGAGGAAGTGAGAGGGGGTGGAGATTTACTTGGAGCAATGCCATTATTCCGAGAGTTCACATTCCCAAGCCTTCTCTCTGTGAATATTGAATAAAAGCAGATGGTAAGGACTTTCGCTTGTCTTGTCCATTCCTGGCAACCTGCCGTGGGGGTTGGTTCCTCTGCTGCCCAACACATATGAGGAAAAGGAAGGAATTGGGGGGAACCGAACGGAGAAAGAATCATAGAATCATAGAATCATAGAATCATAGAATCATAGAGTTGGAAGAGACCACAAGGGCCATCCAGTCCAACCCCCTGCCAAGCAGGAAACACCATCAAAGCATTCCTGACAGGTGGCTGTCAAGCCTCTGCTTAAAGACCTCCAAAGAAGGAGACTCCACCACACTCCTTGGCAGCAAATTCCACTGTCGAACAGCTCTTACTGTCAAGAAATTCTTCCTAATGTTTAGGTGGAATCTTCTTTCTTGTAGTTTGAATCCATTGCTCCGTGTCCGCTTCTCTGGAGCAGCACACAGTTAGGGGAAGAGAAGCACACAGTTAGGGGAAGGGCCATAGCTCAGTGAGAGAGTACCTGCTTTGTGTCTAGAAGGTCGCAGGTTCAATCCTCAGCATCTCCAGGTAGGGCTGGGAGAGATCCCTGCCTGAGGTCCTGGAGATCTGCTGCCAGCCACTGTTGACAATGCTGAGCTAGTTGGGCCAATGCTCTCAGTATAAGGCAGCTTCCAATGCTTCTAAGTTAAAATCACTGAGTGGTGTCCTACTAACGTCACACTCAAAGTAGGCTCATTGGAATTGGTGGGTTAACAATTAAACATTGATTCCAACATATCTGCTCTGATCATAACTTAGCTGGGCATCAACTACAGTAAAGTATACATCTCCCAGCTTTCTTTGAAGGAGATCAACCAGGTGATTCAGGAAAGGGCAGACTTCAGCGTTTTCAGATCTACTTTGCTTTTTACAAGAACCTCAAGATCTAGGGTCAAATGCAAAAGATATTGTTAGCACATTCTAAGCCTAGAAATTTGTGCACACAGTAGCAGAACTGGATAGATCTCACAGTCCTTTCACCCAAAGCCCCTTCCAGATTAGCTCTCTTCATCACAGCCACCCAATTTAGGTCAGGAAAAGTTATGTTGTTGCTGCTATTGTTAGATAAAGCGGGTTCTCCTTCATGGAGAGCACGTGTTGCGGTGGGGGCCAGCAAGTCACCCCTCTGTTGCTGGGCAGGATCGTATAGATGGCCATTACTGTGATTGGGTCCTGGGTGTTGTTGGAGAGATTTCTATGTTGCAATTTGTTGATGGACAGCCCAGTGACTATATACTGCTTGGCTCGCAGCGTGATATTCCTCTTTGCTGTGTGCATCAGATCTCCCACCCACCCCTTTCCCTTTATTAGGCCTCTGTGTATGGCCTGGCTATGCCTGTCATGGGGTCGTCTGCTTTTGGGGCAGGGGCCTGGTAGGAATTTTTCCATTTGGCTGATTGGCTGGTGCCATTTGGTTTTCACCTAGAGGTAAAGGTAAAGGGACCCCTGACCATTAGGTCCAGTCGTGTCCGACTCTGGGGTTGCGGTGCTCATCTCGCTTTATTGGCCGAGAGCCGGCGTACAGCTTCCAGGTCACGTGGCCAGCATGACAAAGCCACTTCTGACGAACCAGAGCAGCGCACGGAAACACCGTTTACCTTCCCGCTGGAGTGGTACCTATTTATCTACTTGCACTTTGATGTGCTTTCAAACTGCTAGGTGGGCAGGAGCAGGGACCAAGCAATGGGAGCTCACCCCGTAGCAGGGATTCGAACCGCCGACCTTCTGATCAGCAAGCCCTAGGCTCTGTGGTAGCAATTAGTCACAACTTGTAAGGTTGGCGGTTAGGCATTGGTTATTAATTTGGTTGGTGGAGGGGTCAGGATTGGCTGTGGCTACCCCTCCAATGCTGCTGCTGCTGCGTGGGGAATTCCATTAAAGGAATCCAGGGGCTTGCCATACTTTTGTCCGTATCCCCCGGTCGGGGGCCAGGGCCACACAAGAGCCCCTGGGAGCATTTGGGGAGAGGCGAGGGTCAGACCCCAGGCTCCCATTCTCTCCCCAAAGTGTTTTCCCTTTACTGACAAATGTCAGTTCTGTCCCCAGCGGGACAGATAGTCTGAAGCAATGCCTAAGCAACCACTCACATATTTTGTATTTTAATAAAGTTGTGGCCAAAATCATGCCAAAAACCTTAAACTTAAATTTCTCTCTGAAGTGTGTTTCATTTGAGGGGTGGCTTGGGACCTCGACACACAAGTTGGAGGAGTAAAAAATATTTACAGATCTAATGCAGATCACTCAAAGATCTACGAGCAGAGCAGAGCAGAGCAGAGTCTCCTTCATGGTTAGTAGCCGTTGGCAGATTTCCTCTAAGCCAGAAGGTCTCAGGAGCTAAGGAACCAAATTCTTGAGTATAGAGTATATCTCTTTTAAAGCTATTTAACTGGTGACGATCGCCATCTCCTGCAGGAGTGAGTTCCATAGTGAAACAATGTTCCACATGAAGAAGTACTTTATTTTATCTGATTTGAGTCTTCTCACATTCATCTTCATGGGGCGAATATGTTTTTCATGGGAAAAGATTAATTACAGGAAGACGACACTTGGAGTTCCTATGGAGAGAATGAAGAGGAGGCATCTTGACATTTCATTTTTTATTTGTTGGTTAAAATGTACCAACACTTCTATTATTGTGTTTTTATAATGGTGGGTATTTTGAGACATTTTTAAGGGTACTTTGATGTATTCTGATAAATGCTTGTTGTCGTGTTTTGTTTTGTTTTTAAAAAAAGGTTTTGAAAGGCTTAGAATGGTAGATCATTTGAAACTCTTAAATACCAACATAACATAATACACCAGTGTGGTGGTATGGTTAGAGAGTTGGATTAGGACATGGGAGACCAGAGTTCAAATCTCACTCATGAAGAACACTGGCCCAGATATTTTTGACCATGGTTTGGGAAGTAGGAAGAAACTGAAAGATGGTGTGGGAGGGAAAGATTCGGAAAAAAATAGTTGGGTTTGCAGTTCTACAGCTGTGTCTCAGAGGCTAGGCCAAAATGCCCAGATCATGGGTAGACAAACTAAGGCCCGGGGGCCGGATCCAACCTAATCGCCTTCTCAATCTGGCCCACAGACGGTCCGGGAATTGGCGTGTTTTTACATGAGTAGAATGTGTGCTTTTATTTAAAATGCATCTCTGGGTTATTTGTGGGGCATTGCATTTGTTCATTTCCCCCCCAAAATATAGTCCGTCCCCCCACAAGGTCTGAGGGACAGTGGACCAGCCTCCTGCTGAAAAAGTTTGCTGACCCCTGGCCCAGATTGAGCAAGAAAGAGACACAGATTCAATGAATCCTAGAAATGTCAAGCTGGGGTGTATGGGGTGTTAGGGGAGGAGTAGTACCTCTGGCGGGGGACATGTCGTGCGCCTTCTGGGGTAGTTTGTCTACCTTTGGTCTGCACACTGCATTCAGCTCTCATCCGTTGCTCCTAGAAGCTGTCAGTACGCGACAGAGGCCATCCCAGGAGTGGCTTTGACTGGCCAGCTAAACCAGGTGAAGGGAGCTGATGGCTCTCAAACCCTCGGTGAGTTAGGGACTTCCCCTGCATGCGAAGACAGGCTCCGGTGGATTGAGTGGACGAGGCCAAGAGTGGATCCAATGGTCAAGAAGGCAGTTTCTGCACGTGACGTAGAGGGAAGTGAGGGGCAGATGGAGCTCGTCCACCCAGGAAGGGAACCCACCTAGGAGAAGGAAAATTCTGGCCCTAAACTTCCACTGCCTTGTGGGATATCTTTGGGAGAAGAAAGGCTCAGGAGTAAACCCTACACAAAAATAATAGCAGATTTAAATTCCTCACATTGAAAAAAACAACAACCCTATTTTGAAGCCCCTCACTGAATAAATTTGCAAAAATTAAGTTTCACCCCGTAAAATGACACACCCTATAATAAACTATGGAACTCACTTCTACATGACGCAGTGGAATTAGATGGATTTAAAAGAGGATTAGACAAATTCATAGATGGAATGGGTATGGATGGCGGCTAGCAACGGCTGGAGGCAGCTATGCTTCTGAATCCCAGTTTCTGGAAACCGCAAGAGTGCTTGGATCCTGCCCAAAGGCTTCCCATTATGGGAATCTGGTCAGCCACTGTCAGAAGAGGATTCTGCACTAGATGGTCCGTTGACTTGATTCAGGAGGCTCTTCTTATGTTCGGAAGGAAGGGAGGATTGGCTTTGTATGACCGTGGTTTGGCAATTCACTCTTTTGCCTAGCCTGCCTCACAGGGTTGTTGTGAAGCTAATGTGAGAACGGACCCCAAACCCCTTGGAGACAGGGTAGGATACAAATATGAGAGATGGGGGAGGTAGAGGAAGCACTCAGCCCCAGGAGCTTCTGAATTACACAACAAATAAAGAATTAACAGTCAGCCCAACCCTGCCCTAGACAGAACGCTCTGTCCTAGGCAGCCACGTCGAACTGATGAGTGTCAAGACAAACTGTACAGCAAGTAGAGTGAGTGGACGCCTTGCGGAATATATCTGGTCTGGATATCAGGGCATTAGGACATTCTTTGGGGGGTTCTGTTTGTTTGTTTCTAAAGCTGAAGTGCCTTGTGAATATTCAGCTCATTGTTCCTCAATAGCAAGCACATGGGAAGCCAGATTAAAGCAGCCTTGCAGACTTGAGTTGAATGGATGGAGAGAAAAAAGCCTTTATAATTAAGGAGGTGGTAACCTCTAGGTAATTGATCTGCAGTGGCAGGAATTTAACACCTTCACATATCCCAATTCATGATGAGAAGAAATCATTAACTCTTCCCAGCTTTAAGGCATGGCAGGATGAATGCCAAGGAGAAACCCAGGGACTTGACTTTTTTACCTCAATGGAGCTAGAAATATTCCCCAAACATTAAAAATTAAGCTGGACGGCTTTCCAGTGCATTTCTCATTCTTCCCCCCTGTTTTTGTTTTCCTCTCTGCCTCAAACCTTCTTCCAAGCTGACGGCAATCATTAGTAAAATATATACATTTCCTGCCATCTGACACCTGCTTGCTTATTGGTCTCCGTTAGTGGTGGATAAATCTGCCAATTGCAATTCTCCCAGTTTCTCATCCTCCCCTAAATTGAATTCCCCACATTTCTGAATCTGTTTGTGATTTTATTTTTAAGTCCTCATGAAAATTCATTGCATTTTAGAGCACATTTGTCCTAATGCACACATTTGTGTGTGCAGGTTTGCCTAATGTACATGGTTTTATGAGCAATATTCCCTAATACAATGTGTTTTTCACAATGTTGGGTTTTTTCCCCCTAATTTGTAGATTTTTATGCATACCTTCCCCTAATATATGCCTTTTTGCACTTCTCTTCAGAGCAGAACAGCATCACCAAACCCAGAAAAGTGTGGATTGAAAGGGATAGCTTCATTTTGGTTCCTGTATCTCTTGGGGAGGGTCAATTAGCTGGGCTGGCATTAAAATCTGACCTGAACCAAATTTATCCCCCATTTCTAAAGGCTCATCCACACCTCCATTTGTCCCTCCATTTGCCCCACTTCCTTCCCCCAGGAAAACTTGTGGTGTTGCGCTGAATCGGAAGAAACAGCAACTGGGTTTTCAGTGCATTGCCATTTGTTCCAGTTTAGAAGAAAACCACTTGGACCCTTACTATAGAGAGATGTTTGGAAGGCTGCATTTGGGCTTAAGGTTCCCCACCAATGTGGTACATGAAGCTTAGATGATGCTCCAGCTCCACAACCACCACAGATGATGCTCCACAACCACCACAAGTATGGATCCCTCTTTCCTAACAATAATATAATAATAATTTATTATTTGTACCCCGCCCATCTGGCTAGGTCTCCCCAGCCACTCTGGGCAGCCTCCAACAGATGTTAAAATACATTAAAATATCACAGGTTAAAAACTTCCCTAAACAGGGCTGCCTTCAGGTATTTTCTGAATGTCAGGTAGTTGTTTATCGCTTTGACCTCTGCTGGGAGGGCATTCCACAGGGCAGGCGCCACCACCGAGAAGGCCCTCTGCCTGGTTCCCTGTAGCTTTGCTTCTCGCAGTGAGGGAACCGCCAGAAGGCCCTCGGCGATGGATCTCAGTGTCTGGGCTGAACGGTGGGGGTGGAGACGCTCCTTCAGGTATACAGGACCGAGGCCGTTTAGGGCTTTAAAGGTCAGCACCAATCTGACTTTTAGAAGACATCTGAAGGCAGCCCTGTTTAGGGGTGTTTTTAATGTTTGATGTGTTTATACTATTCTGTTGGGTGCCACCCAGAGTGGCTGGGGATACCGAGCCTGATGGGCAGGGTGAATCCCAAACTGGAATTAAGATTGCCGGAAGAAATATCAACAACCTCAGATATGCTGATGACACAACCTTGATGGCAGAAAGTGAGGAGGAATTAAAGAACCTTTTAATGAGGGTGAAAGAGGAGAGCGCAAAATATGGTCTGAAGCTCAACATTAAAAAAAACTAAGATCATGGCCACTGGTCCCATCACCTCCTGGCAAATAGAAGGGGAAGAAATGGAAGCAGTGAGAGATTTCACTTTCTTGGGTTCCATGATCACTGCAGATGGTGACAGCAGTCACGAAATTAGAAGACGCCTGCTTCTTGGGAGAAAAGCAATGACAAACCTAGACAGCATCTTAAAAAGCAGAGATATCACCTTGCCGACAAAGGTCCGTATAATTAAAGCCATGGTTTTCCCAGTAGTGATGTATGGAAGTGAGAGCCGGACCATAAAGAAGGCTGATCGCCGAAGAATGGATGCTTTTGAATTCTGGTGCTGGAGGAGACTTTTGAGAGTCCCAGGGACTGCAAGATGATCAAACCTATCGATTCTGAAGGAAATCAGCCCTGAGTGCTCACTGGAAGGACAGATCCTGAAGTTGAGGCTCCAGTACTTTGGCCACCTCATGAGAAGAGAAGACTTCCTAGAAAAGACCCTGATGTTGGGAAAGATGGAGGGCACGAGGAGAAGGGGACGACAGAGGACGAGATGGTGGGACAGTGTTCTCGAAGCTACCAACATGAGTCTGACCAAACTGTGGGAGGCAGTGGAAGACAGGAGTGCCTGGCGTGCTCTGGTCCATGGGGCCACGAAGAGTCAGACACAACTAAACGACTAAACAACAAAAACAACAATTCTCAGAGGCATGCTGCCTCTTAACGGTGGAAGTGGAGCATGGTCATTGTGGCTAATAATTTTGGAAAGCCTTCTCCTTGAATTTGTCTCATCCTCCTTTAAAGCCATCTTGGTTAATGACCACCACTGCCTGTTGTGGGAAGGAGTTCCATCATTTAACTCTACACTGTATAAAGAAAAACTTGTATCTGTCCTGAATTTTCCAGTGTTGAGTTTCATTGACTGCTGCTTGCCCAGCAAAATCCCATTTATACAAAAGGAATATGGAACCCTGACTTCTCCGTAAGCTGCGGTGCTCGATCACTCCTTCCTATCAGCTGGCAAAAAGCAGTCATCACTACACCTCCAGCTTCCTCTCAAATGCTGTCATAGCCACGGACGTTTTCATTTCAGCGGATCATTATAATTTATCCCCATCACGTCCTTGGCTGCAAAAGACCGAGTGATTGTTTCACACAGCAAACAGAGGATTGAAAGAGAAAATACATATAATATGCATATTACAAGTGCCTGAGGCATGAACTACACACCAATTGTAAATAATATGGCATCGAGTTTATAGTAAGAGTAAACAAAGGACCCACTTCTTATACAGCCGAGCGACTGGAAGGGGTGAATTTCTCAATTGATTAAATGCGAAACGCTTTGCAAGTAGAGTTGATACCAATGGAGGCACTCCAGCCCTACAAGTGCTTTTTAATGGGAATGGAGAGAAGTATGAGATTCATTCATCTGACTTAGCAGGTGGGCCATTACGAGGCAATCCATCACATGCCCCAGACGCTACCTCTGCGGGGGAGGTAGGCAGGTGATTGGATACAGTTATGTTGCTAATTTTCATTCTCTTGCCGCCTTGCTGTTTTTACGGTGCCATTACTTCTCGGTAGTTTAATGGTGGTTTTGAAATGTGTGTGCATACAATCCGGCAGCGGAGGCTGGTCCATTAAGGCAAATAGGGCACTGCCCCACCAACCTCAGTTTCCCTTCAGGCAGCTTCCACGAGATCACCTTTTAAATCACATGCCTTTGTTTCCCTTTATTTTTGGTATACATACTGGGAGAGACACCCTGCACATCCATGCCACAGGGTGCTCTAAACATTGTACAAAGTGCAAAATATTTTTACTGTAAGTGGCATGCAGTAAGCATGCAAATTACTGCCTCAAATACAGTGGAAAATTGCAAAGGTTTGCTCAATTATTTCAGCCTATTGCTAAAATAGTTGCTTACCACTTTAAATCGGTTTATGTCTGTGGTTGCACATCTTAGAATATTTCTGCACAACTTTGTACTCATGGTTAGAGCAGAATATGAATCGGGAAAATGTCACTCTATCCTTTGACACATGTACACTTCAGCTTTTGACCAAAGCAAAGTTCATTTATGAATTGTTCAGAGGATTATAAAGTTTAGACTTAATTGGATTTTTCTCTGATCAATTCCATCCTTTTGTGCCCCATGTAGGCACAATCATTAGTCTAAATTCCCGCATTGGTGTTTGGGTTGCCAGAGGTTCTGGTCATCCAGAAAAAACACAAGAGGATAATGAAAATCCTATGTACATAGTCACACACATGAACCAAATGCTGGACATTAGCTGCCTTCACACCACTGCCAATTCTTTGATTCTGGCAGTTGGGTCAAGAGGAATAGTATAAGAATCACAGCTAGAGGAACCTAAGTTAACCTACCTGGTAAAATTCCCTGGTACAGAACCATTGCATTCAGGTGGAAGCAAACGCATCCCTCTGTACGTACATACAAGCAGCATTCCTTTTGCTAACACACAAAAACACCCTGGCAAGATGCATTTTGCAATCTCAACACAGAAGGGAGACAAAGACCTCCTCTGCCTCCAAACATGCCGAATCCAAATGGATTCTACAGTGCATACGTATTTATTCTGGGATTGACGTTTTTCTGCGCCCCCTCCTGCAATGTTTGGTGGTGGAAGTGGTCTTTCTTCATTACTTTTATTACCCTTGCTAGTACCTTTCCCGGGAAAATCAGAGGCTTACTATGTCAGGTTCCTACTGGAAGACCGGACAAATGACAGAACATTAGCAGTGGCAAAGTTTCTATCGGTGGTTGCAAGAACCAATGATCCCTGTTCCTAAGTCTGAACAAAATGCTTGTGTAACCTGAAGGCGGGCTGTCAAAATTGTGTATTGTTTTGTAATGAATTGTAATAAAGATTTGATTGATTGATTCATTACTTTTCTCCTTTCCCCTGGTGGAAGGGGATGGCTGTACTTACATACTGTGGTGTCCCATTCTGAGACCCATAGTACCTCTGCCATGATGTTAGGCTGAAAAGAGCCAGGTGGCCCAGGCCATTGGACCGTCTAGTCCAGCAGCCTGTTCTCACACTGGCCAACCAGTCTGAGCCCACCCAGGGATGGCTATGGGCAGGATACCTGTGTTTCAGGGGGTTAGACTAGATGACCCTCGGGGTCCCTTCCAACTCTATGGTTCTATGATCCTATGCCTCAGTGGGAAACATTATATCGTTTAGCTGCACTCCTTATGAGGGTCCCAGGCAGGAGGGTGGGGGAATGCAGATGGAAATTGGGTGCCCCTGAATGGTTCCAGCAATTTATCCTCAGTTGGAGCACTAGGAGAAATAGCCTCAGGGGTCCGTGGGAAATTCAATTGTATGCACAATGGAAAGTGCAGGATAAACTCGTATGAGCGTGCAGAAAGGTACGTGGTATTTAGTCTTTTCATAAGAAGAAGAGAAGAGTTTGGATTTGATATCCCGCTTTATCACTACCCGAAGGAGTCTCAAAGCGGCTCACATTCTCCTTTCCCTTCCTCCCCCACAACAAACCCTCTGTGAGGTGAGTGGGGCTGAG
The DNA here is from genome assembly GCA_034642065.1 of Darevskia nairensis. Classification (NCBI taxonomy): domain Eukaryota; kingdom Metazoa; phylum Chordata; class Lepidosauria; order Squamata; family Lacertidae; genus Darevskia; species Darevskia nairensis. Next base: position 93,855 of record JAWWNI010000599.1, on the reverse strand, counting down.
AGACTTCAGAGAAGTGTGACTGGCCCAAGGTCACCCAGCAGCTGCATGTGGAGGAGCGGAGATACGAACCCGGTTCCCCAGATTACAAGTCCACCGCTCTTAGCCACTACACCACACTGGGTCTCATAGAAATTCAAACAGCACCAACAGAATTTGCCATAATGAGAAGATACATGATAACCAGCAGCAGCCTAGGACTCACTTTTGGACTCTCTCCTTTGCCAGCTTGGCTTCAAATTTGGGGGGAAATTCACTGCCCCACTCAGTCAGGACAAAGATTTGGGCTTGCCAGGTGGACTGATCCCCCATCTCTTCTCCGGTTCTGGGGTTTTCCCAACCCTCCCCAGAGCCAGTTTCAGGGAGTGGGGGTTGAGAGGGGAGAAAGCGTCATTGCACAAATGGAAGTCCCGCTCCTTCCTTCCTTCCTTCCTTCCTTCCTTCCTTCCTTCCTTCCTTCCTTCCTTCCTTCCTTCATTTGGGGGATCATCTGACTCCACAGAGTGACTTGGAACCAACCTGACCCAAGATACCTCATTAACAGGCTGACTGCTCCATTCACCAGCACCTGCAATTTCTGTGCTGGAGCATGTGGTTGTTCTTGCTCATCCTGTTCCTGGTTCCTGTGTTTGTGACCATGGCTTCCTGACTCCTGGCTTGTTTCTGACTCGGACTGTTCCTGACTTTGGCTTCTCCTGACCCTGGTACTGATACCTGATCTCGGCTGGTTCCTGACTCAGACTGTTCCTGACTTTGGCTTCTCCTAACCCGGGTACTGACACAAGACCTCGGCTGGTTCCTGACCTGGTCTGTTGGACCTCGACTTTCTCTACAGCCGACTGCTGCCCTTCAGCGCGCCAAACAGTGGGCGCCATAACAACCAGTTTCTGTGTGAGACAAGGGTTAAGCACTACCTTTGAGAAAGGACTCTGCGTGTGGTGTAGTGGTTAAGAGCGGTAGACTCTAATCTGGGAGACCGGGTTCGAGTCTCCACTCCTCCACATGCAGCTGCTGGGTGACCTTGGGCCAGTCACACTTCTTTGAAGTCTCTCAGCCCCACTCACCTCACAGAGTGTTTGTTGTGGGGGAGGAAGGGAAAGGAGAATGTTAGCCGCTTTGAGACTCCTTCGGGTAGTGATAAAGCGGGATATCAAATCCAAACTCTTCTTCTTCTTCTTCTTCTTTTCTCTTATTTCTCTGTCTGTTTTTATTCAGATTACAGTGGTACCTTGGTTCTCAAACGCCTTGGTACTCAAACAGCTTGGAACCCAACAATCCAAACCCGGAAGTAAGTGTTCCGGTTTGCGAATTTTTTTCAGAAGCCAAATGTGCTCCGTTTTGAAGGTTACGCTTCCATTTTGAGTGCCACACTTCCGTTTTGAGTGTTACACTGAGGTCTGTCTGTTTTTGCTACTTACCGTATTCTTCCATGTATAAGACTCCCCCATGTATAAGACGTCCCCTATTTTGGGGGACTCAAAATTAAGAAAACACACCTCAGCACTACCCACATATAAGGCGAGCCCCAATTTTAAACCTTTTTTTGTGATTAAAAAAACCCCTAGTCTTATACACGGAAAATTACAGTATTTTGTGTTTCTGTTTCTGTGGCTCTTTTTTGCTTTGTTTTTGTGACTGTGGAACTCAGTCCGGCTACGGGTGGATTGTGTGACTGCAGTACATTGCTTATTGCTTTCATTTTATGGATCAATGGTCTCGTTAGATAGTAAAATTCATGTTAAATTGCTGTTTTAGGGGTTTATAAAAATCTGGAACGGATTAATGCATTTTGTATTACTTTCCATGGGAAAGTATGCCTTGGTTTTGGAACATTTTGCTTTTGGAGCGGATGTCTAGAGCGGATAAAGTTTGAGAACCAAGGCACCACTGTAGTTTATTTTGCCTTATTGTATTATGGAAAAGTTTTAATAAATCCTTTTGAAAAAAGGTTTTGTTTTTTGTTAAATTCCCTCCCACCCTTATACTTCCAGGCAATCAGGGATCACGGCATCCTCATTTTACATAGCCAATCAGGGTTGCATAACCACGTGAAGTCGCATGCTCAGTGATTCCCTTCACTCTGAATTGGTGCAACTCTGAATACGTGACTGTGGTTTAACCTGCTTGGAACAATTATTCATAAACACAAAACACATTTAACAAAGGACAATCATGGACAATTTTATAGGGCTCTGCTATGCTCAGAATAGCTATGAATGCATTATTATAGGGAAGAGTTAAATATGAAATGGGTCTCTGAAAAGAGAAGGCAATTGCTTCTGATCCACTGAATGAGATTTTTCACCTTCTATTTTGATCTCATCAGATAATCTGGGCATGTTTCCAATAAATACACTTCCTACTACAAAGATTATACACTTAAAGGAATAGTTTAAATGCAGATAAATTTTTTAAAAGGAAGTGGGGAGGAGGAAAAAAATTAATTTGTCCAATTTGGTTTGACACAGCCCCAGTCCATCTAATTGGACTTAATATTTTGACAATCTTCTTGCCAGATCCATATTTTTTTTTTTTGCCCAGCACATGAGAATCTAATTAAATAGAAACATCTTAACATTATTGCATTTCAGACAGTGCGACGGAGATCTTCCTAATCTGCAAGCGTAATGAGCCCACCCTGACCCGCAATTTCCCCGTTTAGTGATGATTCGTCCAACTGCCAAAAACCCTGACCATCCTCTCTCTCTCTCTCTCATTTAAAGAATCCTTTATAATCACCAGCTAATAAGATTTACAACCCACATGAGAACATTTAAAAACTTTTAAATAAAGGAAATTAAGGCTGTGTGCATGAGGAATACAAAGGCTTGCACGCCCCACCCATGAAAATGTAATGGAGAAGAAAATACGTTTCCCTCTCCAAAATCAAGAACCACAATGAGTCAAAATAGCTTTCACTGCCCCACCACCAGCAAATTTAGCTACAGGGTGCAATTTTGCCCATGTGCAAAGGGCAGAGTCCACAGTTTCTTTCTTTTTTAAATGTATTTTTATTAAAGATTTTCTTGATTTACAAAAGTATGTGCAATGTCTCTCTCTCGTATTTTTTCCCCCTTGTAACATTTTTACAAATCAGTTTCATTTGTTGAGACATTAGGAAGAAAGGGGGGAAAGAGGTGGACAGCGGGGGGAGATGGGTGGGGTCGGGTGATGATGTTTCTGTTTTACTTAATACATGTAGGGTTTGATGTCAGCATTGCTTGTGCAGGTTTTCTGCTGTTCAATTGTGTTCCTTTGGTGGTGAGAGAGGTTGGGGTTGGCCTAGGGTGTGGTTGTTCATTTGTGGTTGGCTGTGGTGGTCTTTGTTTTCATGTGTGAGTGGGTGTTTTGCATCAGGTTAGCCATATTGATTTGTATGGTTGATGGATTTTTGTCATTGTCTTGTTGGGCTGTGTGTGCGATAAAGGGGAGCCATACCAGGGTGAAGGCGTCTTCTTCTATTTGTCCCCGTGTCAGTTTCAGTTTATTGGTTAATTTTTCTAGTAAGGTTGTTTCCCATACTGCTTGGTACTATTGGTCCCTGCTTACTCCTGACAAGTCTCTCCAGTGTCTGGTTATGATGTTTCTGGCTGCTGAAAGTAGGTGGGTTATGAGTTCTTTGTGGTGTAAGTGGGCATTATTGTCTTGGAAGATGTTTAGTAGGGCCAATTCTGGGGTGATTTCTAATACTTGCTTGGTTATTTTACATATTTCTTGTATGGTTGTTGTCTAGAATAGTTGGATTTTGGGGCACTCCCACCACATGTGGAGGTATGTGCCTCACAGTTTCTTTTTTAAAAAAACATTTTACATCACTTGCTGCTTCAAAAATTGAAGCCATTCACCCCTTAAAAACATGGATTTAACACCATTTCAAATAGTGCAAATATCAGAAACTGGGGTGGGGGAGGACTGTAGAATGCAGCATTAATGATCAGGAAACACCCCAACAAAGAGGAGTGTGTTCAGCAAAAAATCAGAAGCATGCTACTTATGCAAGTGTTTCCCAAATAATGTGCAGGAGTTGAGAGACATTTCAGATGGAGAAGCCCCATTTCTGCTTTCAGATTTGAACACAACTTCCACTTCTTTGGAATCCGCAATGCATTCCCAGCACCCAAAACCAGGTATTTCCCATAAATGTTGCATGCAAAAATGTGTTGTTCTACTGGCAAATGCATTGAAAAATGCACATTTAATATAAAAGTGCATATTGTATGTAAAAAGTATGCACAGAACATACACAGAACATAGACAACGGGACAGAAAAGTATCCGACAGAGCTCTGAAGGAGCGTCTCCACCCCCATCAATCTACCCGGACACTGAGGTCCAGAGCCGAGGGCCTTCTGGCAGTTCCCTCACTGCTAGAAGCCAAGTTACAGGGAACCAGGCAGAGGGCCTTCTCGGTAGTGGCGCCCACCCTGTGGAACGCCCTCCCACCAGATGTCAAAGAGAACAAAAACTACCAGACTTTTAGGAAGAACTGTGAGGGGAGAGACTCCATCAGGCAAGGCCTCCTTCCAACTGCCTTGCTCCACCCTCTAGTCTTTGCTTCTCAATTTGTATTGTATTATTTTATGCCGTTGTTTTATTGATTAGTTTAGAAATTGTTTGTTGTAAATGTTGAGTGGATTTCTGTTTAACTTTTATATGTTGATATTGTTTTATATTACTCTAATGATTGTTGAACGTTACTTTTTGATGTAAAATAAAAAAATTCCTTCCAATAGCACCTTAGAGCCCAACTAAGTTTGTTCTTGCTATGAGCTTTCGTGCACACGAAAGCTCATACCAAGAACAAACTTAGTTGGTCTCTAAGGTGCTACTGGAAGGAATTTTTTTATTTTGTTTTGACTATGACAGACCAACACGGCTACCTACCTGTAACTTTTTGATGTAGTTTGTTTATTTTGAAGTTTCGTATTATCATATTTTTGTATTGCATTGGATTGTTGTGAGTTTTTTTGTTTCTTCTGCTTGTAAACCGCCTTGAGTATCGTAAGATAGAAAGGCGGTATACAAATAAATTACTATTATTATTATTATTATTTATTATCTGAAGGCAGCCCTGTTTAGGGAAGCTTTTAATGTATGATGGATTATTGCATTTTAATATTTTGTTGGAAGCCGCTCAGAGTGGCTGGGGAAGCCCAGGGTATAAATAAATTATTATTATTATTATTATTATTATTATTATTATTATTATTATTATTATTATATGGACTAGCAACAAAACCAAAATGAGCCCGTCTGTCCTGTAAGTTTAAAGTGTGAATTTGCCCTTTGCCCTGTGCTGCTACCCAGTTCAATCTGACCATGCTGCCAAACGATGGAAGACTCTTGCAAGATTTCAGGTCCTTTCCTCATGGCCCAGTGCAGCTGTTCTCCCATATGCTCCCTCTTAGGTAGGTTTTAGAAAAATCAAGGCCGAGTCCAGCTGTTCCGCTTGCCTTATCCCTTCGCCAAAAGGCCCCCGGCTGGTGCTTGCGATCCTGCTTTGCAACTTGCATTCCATTATGCTCTCTGCATAATAGGCTTCCAAGTGCCAGAAAACCCATCCCCCTGTGACACAGAAGACCATTTCGAGCAGTAATGGTCATTTGCTAACAGGCTATAAATGGCCCAACAGTTAGCGAGCGAGTCAGATAATGTATGTGTACATCAGGTGCCGGCTAGCTTTTGCTTTTCAGTACCACGGTGTTTCTGGGAACTGGGGACAGCTTCCTACAGTTGAATGCCACCTTGTGCTCTTCCATTTTAATATTTAGTAAAATGGGAATGCTCCGAGGGGATCCGAAAGCAGGCCGACGGTGTAATTTCCGTGTAACGGCAGACGCGCAGTGTCGAGCGCGATGTTGAAGAGGCCGCCCCGATAGCATCCAACTGATCACATATATATTGCTGATTTAACTAGAGCACTGTTAAGGCAGAACATTTAAGCCAAATTTTTCTCTGCTATCATTTGAAACTATGATAGATCTCAAGCATCTGATTGTAAAAGACCTGAATCAGAGCCGGTGTAAAACTGCCAGCTGCATTTCAGAGACCGTACCCATAAATATCTCCATGTTGCAAGAATTCTGTGTAAGGGCTGCAGCAAATTGGGTTCTCCATTAAAAGACCAGCTACCTGACCCGGTCTTGTGGGGGTAATTGGAAAAGCATGCCACAACCCCTGATAGGTCGGTCCCGTGTTGCTGGGGTGCAATCCGGCCAATGGGGCGTCGTAAAATTGCAGCAACGCGGGACCTATTTAAGCCCATGCGAGGCTGCTGAGCACCCTCTTTGGGGCCTTTCGCATAGGAACACCCACCCACCTCTCCCTATATTTAGGGCTTGCGTTGACCTTGCTATGCCGTCATGTGTCGTCTGTCGTTGGGACAGGGGCACGGCAGGAATTTTCCCCATTTGGCTGATTGGCTGTTCCCACTTGGGTTTCACTTGCTGCGTAGCAATTAGTCACAACTTGTAAGGTTGCGGATAGGCTGTGGTTCAGGTGATAGGCGTGGCACGTGGTGTGGCCACGCCTATGCAAATGCAGGATATTCCGGTACAGGAATCCAGGGACTCATTGGTTTGTCGTTCCCGAAAGGGTACGGCCTATGGCCGAGTCCCGGGGACATCAGGATGGCTGGAAGGTAACCCTACCAGCAGCCGTCCCTGGTGTTCATCCTTGTCTGTCCTACGAACATGGCTCTGGGACAGTTCTGCCTGCAAGGGTGCAGGGAGATAGTCAAACCAGAACCTGTGCAAGCACTCACTTGGTTGTAATCAATAAAGTTCTGGCCTAAATTCTGCCAAAAACCAAACCAAATATCTGTCTCTTGTGTGATCTTATTTTGGGGAGGGTTAAAGATCTAAACACGCAACTGAAATCCACCATCTGGTTTACTGATTACACAGGGTTCCTCTTTGTTGGTCTAAGTGTCTACCAGAGATTTGTGGGGCTGGTATGGAGGTAATTCAAATGCTTCTGAAATTCTCCTCACCCAAACACAACCTTGGATTTCGTAGTTCCACATGGCTTGGAAGCATTCAGAATCTTCCATTGTTCCAAATTGTTGCACTAAGTACTGTGCATGCTCAGTTTGCGATCTGGACAGGTATGGATGAATATGTCAATTCTGCTTTCACACAGTCTCTATCCCCCCCCCCCCATCTTAAATTCAGTTTTGCATATTTACACATCAATATTTTATTTTCCATATGAAAATCCACCAAAAATTAGTTTCTTTTTGTTTATAATTGGAATATATAATTGGTGTATTGCTATTATTGTAATTTGAATTGATTTGATTTAGTTTGTCATTAATTGGAAGATGGTTATTGAAAATGAATAAAATTTTAACAACAACAACAAAAATTAATGAGAACACCTACACATTTACATATTCAATTTTGCCTAATATACACATTTCTACAAAGCAAACTTACCTAATATAATGCATTTTCTTAGGGGTCTATGCATCCTTTACCCCAACGTGTGCATTGGACACCTACGGTATATTGACTGAAGAAATCCATTGCAAAATTCAGATAATTGCAAACGTCTAAGCGATGGCTGTGTTTGAGTTCATGCATTGTTTCAGAAAGAGCAAATCGGGCAAGTTTGCCATTCCATGCAAACAAAATCAAATTCCCCCACTCCATCCCTACATAGGGATGGATGAATCCATTCAGGTATGTCATAGTGCAACATGGGGATGGGACTTTTTAAGCTGTATCTGAACATTACAACCCATGCACCTCCAGCAATCTCCACCTGATGGCGGTAATGTTTGACCTGACATAGAGTTCTCAAATGCTGAACCACCGCTGAGTTCTCAAGCACAGAGAATGAGTTTATAGAGCTTCTGCAATCACCGCTATCTCCATACTCTCCAACTGGATAAATATTTTGTTTCCAAGTTCATAGGAGAGCAGAGCTGAATTCATGACTTTTAGTTTTCATATGATTGGAAAAGAGTGACCACTAGTCGCTACGACCCAAAATGGAAAATCTATGCTCTAAAATAAAAAATAAATAAAAGGTTTTTGAGACTTTTTCAATAGCCTTGAAACCCTGGGGTCCTGAGAAAAAGAATTAGAGAAAGTTCTTTTGGCCTGGTGTTAATGGATATCCATGGGGGATTACCTCCAGATTGTCAGTATTTTTCAAGAGGATCCACACATGTGCCAGAAATTTAGGTTTGCACAATTAAATTGGATTAAAGTGCTCTGTCTCCCAAGTGCAATAAATCTTGTTGTTTAGTCGTTTAGTCATGTTCATCTCTTTGTGACCTCATTGACCAGAGCACCCCAGGCACTCCTGTCTTCCACTGCCTCCCGCAGTTTGGTCAGACTCATGTTGGTAGCTTCGAGAACACTGTCCAACCATCTGTCAGGGATGCTTTAGCTGAGATTCCTGCATTGCAGGAGGTTGGACTAGTACTTCAGAAGGTCATAACCACAGCCCAAAATATTATTGGTCATCCTCTCCCATCACTGGAAGAACTATACAGTTCCCGTTGCCTTAAAAAGGTAAACAATATTTTAAAGGATCCATCTCATCCAGGATATAGTCTCTTTGCACCACTGCCTTCGGGTAGAAGATATAGAACAATTAGATCAAGAAGAAATAGATTGAAGAACAGTTTCTACCCGAGAGCTATAACCATCTTAAATGCTGTAACCAGATAATATGACCTTGGAGAGCTGTGATGGGTATATCTGTGTGTGTGTGCATGTGTGGCCTTTTTGGTGTGTTTGTGTTTTGTGCTGTTTTTTTTCTTTTTTCTTTTACGGGATGGCATGCAATTTCGTTGCACTTGTATAGTGTTGTGCTTGTACTTGTGCAATGACAATAAATAAATTATCTTATCTTATGACCCTTGGGTCCCTTCCCACTCTATGATTCTACGACTCTACTTTAAAAGAAGAAGTTGTAGGGGAAAGCACTGAGAAGCGTGGGCTAAAGAAAGGATTAAGGAGAAGATGCATGGACACTCCACAAGCCTGGTTGCACTGCTGCAGATGTACCATGGCGCTTCTTCGCTCTCAGTCATTGTCCACCCCTCCAATCAAGGAATATTTCTTGCTTGGTAAGTATCTGAAATTCTTACCAGTTAAGGCAAAACTGAATTCTGCTGCAGTGCTTGAAAATTTCAACAAAAACATTTTATTTTTGTCCTATTGAATGAAACGGAAGAGTAGCTAAGCCTGATTGCAAGGTGTCAGGTTCGTTAATGGTTGCTCATGAGTAAAGACCAAGTCCGTCTTGCCTTTCAACTATTTATTGTGCAAAGTATGTACAGTGCGGAGCTATCCTAAAACATGACCATCTAGTCGCTAGCAGAATCCGGAAGTGCCCCCCTCCTGTTTCAGCGCCAACACCAGAGTCTCGGCACCCTAAAGTGCCGCCTCCTTTCTCCCCTGACCCTTCTGCGTAAAGCAGGCGCCGGAAGCGGTGTCTCCCCCTCGGAGTGGGACTGCTGAGCGGTGCTAGGTCTCTCTGCATCATCCTGGAGACCCCTTCCCACCTGGCTCCTCCCTGGTGACTCTTCCTCCCCTGGGGAGGAGCTGGCAGACTCACTGGGAGACGTGTCTGTCGACAACAGAGGCTGAGGCTGCTGGTACCCTCTCAGTGCCTGACTGGTAGGGGAGGGCACATCCCTGACACAAGGGATCCCAATATATACCGTACAGAGATTATGAAAAGCTCTCCCATTTAGGCATTAATCTTACTGCATGCAGTGCACTTAAAGAAAATGTTATGAAAATGATGTACAGATAGTATTTAGCACCAGCTAAGCTTGCTGGATGCGAGTGGCACTGTGGGTTAAATCACAGAGCCTAGGGCTTGCTGATCAGAAGGTTGGCGGTTCAAATCCCTGCGATGGGGTGAGCTCCCGTTGCTTGGTCCCTGCTCCTGCCAACCTAGCAGTTCAAAAGCACGTCAAAGTGCAAGTAGATAAATAGGTACCACTCCATAGGGAAGGTAAACGGTGTTTCCATGCGCTGCTCTGGTTCGCCAGAAGCGGCTTAGTCATGCTGGCCACATGACCTGGAAGCTGTCTGCAGACAAACGCCGGCTCCCTCGGCCTATAGAGCAAGATGAGCACCGCAACCCCAGAGTCAGTCACGACTGGACCTAATGGTGAGGGGTCCCTTTACCTTTTAAACTTGCTAAAATGTACAAGACAATAACTAATGAGTGCTGGAAATGTAAAGAAAGGGACGGTATCTTCTACCACATGTGGTGGACTTGCAAAGACGTAAAGGCTTTCTGGGAAATGGTATATAATGAGCTAAAGAAAATGTTTAAAAATAATTTTGTTAAAAAACCAGAAGCCTTTCTATTGGGTATACTCAGGGCCGGCGCTTCCATTTAGGCGAACTAGGCAGTTGCCTAGGGCGCCAAAATGGAGGGGGCGCTGGCCAGCCTGCCCCCCGCCCCCCGCCGCAGCCCCCCACCCGGTGCCGCCCCAACCAGCGGCGGAGCAAGCAGCGTGGGGCGAAAACCACGGCGGCGGGGGCGCCAAAATGGAGGGGGCGCTGGCCAGCCTGTCCCTCGCCCCCCGCCGCCGCCCGGTGCCGCCCCAATCAGCGGTGAAAACCGCAGCTGCGCGGGGCGCCCGGCAGGGCAGGGGGAGGGGCACCGTACGTCATGCGCAATGACGTCACGTGGCCCACCCCCTCGCCTAGGGCGCCAAAATCCGTGGCACCGGTCCTGGGTATACTGGGTGAAGAGATATCAAGGGAAGATATAAGACTGTTTATGTATGCAACAACTGCAGCGAGAATTCTTTTAGCCCCCCAAACGGATACAACAAGAAGTACCAACAAAAGAAGAGGGCCAGGTGAAGATGATGGACTTTGCAGAACTGGCGAAGCTGACAGGAAAAATCTGAAACAAGCATGATCAAGAATTCTGAAAGGACTGGTGTAAATTCACACAATATCTGAAAGATCATTGTAAGCAATTAACATCACTAGCAGGGTTGTCTGAAGACTTGTAATGAGAAGCTTTCTATCTTCCCATCTTTATTTAAATTTTTGAGATACTCTGCAATTAGTGCAAGTAGAATTGGAAGATGTATACATTGCAATGATATAAAGGTTAATTTTGAAAGCCATGAGGCGGAAGGAAGTCAACAGGTTCTAAGAGCCAGTGTGGTATAGTGGATAAAGATGGTGTGAATGTATAGTTAAATGAAAAATAAATAAAAATTATAATAAAAAAGAAAGGCTCTCCCATTTGATTCCATCCCTTTCACTTCTCCTCCATTGTTTGTTTTGCAATCCTGCAAAAACCAGCTGTCTCAATCCATCAAAGTATTTGAATGAACAAATGATCCACAAAGCTCTCTGACGTTACACGGTGCAGTTATTTCCCCTCTCTGAAGATCCAGGCCACCGTTTCAAATCAGAAATGACTTTGCAGAGGCCGTTAGCAATTATCCACAATGTGCCAAAGCTAAATCCTAAATACTTGTCATGTTCGTCTTCCGGAAAGTTCCCAGTCAAATTCATATTGGAGGGGAAAAAATTAGACACATTTCTTGATTTGCAGCCACAGCACTGGGTAGAGCTATGGTGAATTATTCACTCTGCTTATAGTAACTGGGGGTTGAGAGAAATATTTCCCCTCGAACACTCTCTCATATATTCAGATGTGCTTTATAGCATTGTTTCACTTAAATATTCCTGCTGCCGCTGCACTCCATCCATTCCCTCCTGAAATTATGTTGTTTATTTGATAAAATTTACGCACCACTTGATTGTAAGGAACGTCAAAGTGGTTTGCAAAACAAGACACCAACCTATAAAATTATTGATAAAAAAATGATCAATAGGTTTTAAACATTAAAAAAATCAATAGACTCAAAACAGATTAAATCTCACATTAATGTTCTAAATACCTGGGTAGGCAGGTCTAAACAAAAATCATTTTAGCAGGAGCTGAAAAGAGTACAGTGAAGGCAGCTGCCTGAAATCAATAGGCAGGGAGTTCCGAAGTGAAGGGGCTGCCACACTAAAAGATCAAGATCTTACAAGTGCAGAATGGGTGTTAGGTAACATCTGCAACAGTGCCAGTTCTGCCAATCAAAGCAGTTGAGAGGGTAAAGCGAACCTGTAGGCAAACTGTTCTCAAGTTGTTACAGGTTTTAATAATAATAATAATAATAATAATAATAATAATAATAATAATATTTATTTATACATACATACATACATACATACATAAATACATACATACATACCTGACCCATCCGGCTGGGTTTCCCCAGCCACTCTGGGCAGCTCCTAACAGAATATCAAAAACACAATGAAACATCAAACATCAAAAACGTCCCTAAGCAGGGCTGCCTTCAGATGTCTTCTAAAAGTCTGATAGTTGTTTATTTCCTTGACATCTGATGGGAGGGCGTTCCACGGGGCGGGTGCCACTACCGAGAAGGCCCTCTGCCTGGTTTCCTGTAGCTTTGCTTCTCACAGTGAGGGAACCGCCAGAAGGCCCTCGGTGCTGGATCTCAGTGTCCGGCTGAACAATGGGGGTGGAGACACTCCTTCAGGTATACTGGGCCGAGGCTCCTTCAGGTATACCAGTAGCACCTTGAACTTGGCCCAGTAGGAAATTGGCAAGCAGCGCCGTTCTCTGAGCACAGGTGTTATATACTGACAACATTATGACTAGTTCCCAAATTGCTTTGGAGCCCAGATCTGGGCTGGGTCAGTCCTCGTCGATCCGGGCTGCTTCATTTGGTACCAGATTGGATGGTGTGTGTTTATGTGTATGTGTGTGTGTGTGTGTGTGTGTGCACGCACACACACACACACACCCCGTCCTAAATTTTATGTCCTGTCTTTGGAGCTCAGCCAGCAAGGGCTTCTCCCTCCTTCCCTCCTTTCTTTGCTACCCACTCTCCAGCCTTGTTTAGATCTTGGCTCGCTCAGAAGACAGTCTTTCAGTTTCCAGGTTCTAACTTTCCTGTCTGCAGGAGTGCCAAGCATGAAAAAGGATGGCAGGAAAGTAAGTTCATTAATTATACCCATGACAGACTTGGGGAGGGGAAGGGAGAGGCGGGTTGGGAAGGAGGGGGGAATGAAGAGGTGGGGAGCCGTGGGGGTAAATTAGTGGCTGCAGCACTTGAATGAACATACTAGGTTGTCAAAAGGGCCGTCACAAAGTAATAAATCTCCGCTCGTAATATTAGCACTTTCCATCCAGTCCAGTAACCATTTCTTTCCCTCCCTCCCTCTCCTTCTCTTTTGCCCTTTTTGCGTTTAAATTATTCCTCCGGTGGAGGCTATGAAATGTCCAGCTGCCAATATTTTTTAACATTTACTCTCTGAAGGTAGCACCATACCTGTATGTGGGGGGATGTGTACAGTAGCTCTTTCGTATTTTGGGGGCTCTTGTTCCAGCTTCTGCTGGCAAACATATTTCCAAATTCTTTGCCTTTCAGGACCAAGACAGGGTGATGGGTGTTTCGTTCACATTTTCCTCCCGAATTCACACTCCTTGAACCAATCTGCAAATGCAGCCAATAGTGCAATGGTAAGATTTGCATCAATTTGCATCAACTGCTCCACCCACTTTTCCCTCTGACCGGAGTGACTCCGTTATATATAAAGGTAAAGGGACCCCTGACCATTAGGTCCAGTTGCGGACGACTCTGGGGTTGCGGTGCTCATCTCGCTTTACTGGCTGAGGGAGCCGGCGTACAGCTTCCAAGTCATGTGGCCAGCATGACTAAGCCGCTTCTGGCGAACCAGAGCAGCACACGGAAATGCCGTTTACCTTCCCGCTGCAGTGGTACCTATTTATCTACTTGCACTTTGATGTGCTTTCAAACTGCTAGGTTGGCAGGAGCAGGCACTGAGCAACGGGAGCTCACCGCGTCGTGGGGATTCGAACCGCCAACCTTCTGATCAGCAAACCCTAGTGGTTTAACCCACAGAGCCACTGTTGTCCCCTTCCCATATGTACTGTATGCTATATGGTAATTTATGGATCTCAAGCCATTTGCGCATGTTGCCATGCAACCAGTCCATGCAGAATGTAGGCACCCTATATATAGAAAGGACCAAACCAGTGATATTTGAGGGAGCAGGCTAGCAGGCGGGGGGCCATGACTTACATCATAGGAACCTACACAACACAAAACACTGCTACTGTATGTAGGTTTTAGTTTGTTTTTTTATCTTACCGGTATATTTTGGAAATGTACATCTAGTTTTTTTCCCTTTAAATTTTTTTGCTGGCCCCAAAAGAGTGGGACCCTAAGCTATAGCTTGTTTAACTTATACATACATCCAGCACTGTTATCAGTGCTTAGAGGTGCTTAAGAGCATCAGTTAAATCACAGTGCAGAAAGAACTTTGTTCTATGAGCATCCAGATTCCTTTTGGGGATTAGGAACTCAGGTACATTCAGGGAATTACAGTGGTACCTCAGGTTACATATGCTTCAGGTTAAGAACTCCTCTAACCCAGAAATAACACTTCAGGTTAAGTACTTTGCTTCAAGATAAGAACAGAAATTGTGCTCTGGCGGCGCAGCAGGAGGCCCCATTAGCTAAAGTGGTGCTTCAGGTTAAGAATGGACCTCTGGAACGAATTAAGTACTTAACCAGAGGTACCACTGTTTATCATTCTAACTGCGTTATAAACATGCAACACCAGGTGGCGCTGTAGTGTTTGATCCTCCGGCAATGTGATTTTCCACTATGATCTTCAGAATGCGTTTTCCTGTAACACTTTTTTTATGTGTCTAGGATCCAACCTAGGATTTAATCAGTTTACAGCAAGCAATCATCCCGGTGTGAACCTGTTGAGGTTGTTTTTTTTATTTTTTAAGGGGAGGAGTCAAACAGCTGTGGCGGGCTACACCTTTGCCTAATCTGAAATCAATTTTGAGGATTCTCCAAATTAAACCAGAAAACTGGCAGTGTACAATGCAGGACAGAGCTGACCCCACAGAACAGGAGAGAGGAAATGGACTCGCCCTTCTCTGAATGCACTTATGCAATGTAATGATTAAGTATCATCCTTATCAAGCAATGTGCACACATGCGTGAAAAGCCATTCCCAATTTAAACTAACCACGCCGAAAGGACAGAATGATACAAACATTTATCACAATTCAGGCAAGAAACAGAATTAATAATAAATACCGTGAGGCTGTAAAGGTCAGCGCTCTCCATTTTTCTTAGTACCGCTAGGGGGCAGACTTGCTCTGGTGTGTGGTTAAACCATAAAAAAACACCTTTTGCAAACCACCTGCTAATTTGCAAGCTCTCCTTTCCACTCCCCTTGTCAGATGAGTTTCATGGCAAAATGCTCTGCAGCCAGGAATCGAGTAAGCCGAAGCGAGTTTCTGTCCACCTGCAGGCGATGCTCTGTGGAAAATCACTAGATGTAATTATTTAATGAAGCAAGGAGTTGCTATTGATTTTGTGACTCTGGGTGGAAATTAGAAGCCCAGTTATAATTTCCCTTAAGCTTCCCATTTATCATCCAAAACAACCCTTGTCTTTTGGATCTCTTTGGGAACGGCAAAGCTGGTGCTTTGCGTTGAGAGGGCTACACCAGCCCTGGAGAGGAGATGCGCCTGAAATTTGGATCATTCCCTGCAAGTTCATGACAGCAGGTTGGTTAGAACTAGTCTATGTGACAGAGCTGCAGTTGCTGCAAAAGCTAGCACAGCACTGAGAATTTTATAGAATTGTAGAATTGAAGAGTTGGAAGGAACACCAAGGGCCATCTAGTCTAACCTCCTGCAGTGCAAGAATAACAGTTGGAGAATCCCCAACAATGACCATCCAACCTCTGTTTCAAAACCCCCAAAGGAGGGGAGTCCATCACCTCAAATGATGGACAACCAAACACAGACCCATCAGCCATGAGGATTTCCCTGCAGAAAAAGTCCTGGAGAAGTAGACACCAGGAGGATCAAATCCTCTGCTAACCATTCCAAAACAAGAATGTCCACATTTTTGCAGCAACTTCCCTCTGCTCTGCCTTGAGTCTGCACCAGAATAAACGAACTCCACAGCTTGCCGCCTTGTTCCAGTTCATGACCGCTTTGATAGATTCCTTCCCCCACTCCTTTTAATATTGCTGGGAGCAATTATCTCCAGAGCTCTCTGGGGGATGCCACGCTGAAAACCAGCATACATTTCTTGTGAATTATGGGAGGATTCGTGCAATGGCGAAGGTGCTGAGGTAAGGGCAACCTGGATGATTCAGGTACCGTGGTCTTCATTAGGAGGAAATATTAGCCAGCCGTGACCTTTCGTTTGCATCTCATATAAATGGAGCAACTCTCCGAGAGTTGGCAAAGACAACTGGCAATGGATGGCAACTACAAGTCAAGCATGACAACTGCTAATTCAAAGGGAAAGGTTTATAGATTAAATGGAATGGAGGTTCCACGTAACCTATGAGCAAATGAGGCCAAATCGCTTTGCAAGGGGAAAGTCAACCAAGTAATGGGAGTGACATCGATAGCTTGGAGGAGGGGTACCTGTTGCTCCAGAAAATCCTAGTTTCCGTTTAAACCAGCTTTCCTCAACCTGGTGCCTTTTATGTGCTTTGGACTACAACTCTCTAAGAGCTTATTGACACATTTTGCCCTGCTCTTCCCAGGCATGGGTCTATTCTTTAAAGCTCTTTATTCAAACACACTTTCCCCTGAGAAAACCCACTCTTTAGTGTTCAATCGGAGCAAACATCAATTCGGGTTTTCCATGGATTCCCATTTGCTCTAGTTCAGCTTTAAAGAGCAGGTTTTCATGGGGAAAGCTCCTGAGCAGGGGTGCCAAGTAGGGGGAGTGGGCAGCCCCCAATTTCCAATGAAAGAGCCACCCCCTTGGTTTTGCTGCAGCTCGCATCACGCTTACACACATGGTGTGCTGACATCACATGGCCCTGGGCCCCCTCAATTGCAGGGGTAAGGGGGTGTGCATGCTCCTGAGCAAAAAAAAAAAAAAAACAGGTGCTCAGACATAGAGCTTTAAAGTGCAGACAGTACCCAGAAAGAATGGAGGAAAGTTAAGTGTGCACTCAGTGAGTACAGCCAATAGTTAGAGATGATGGGAGTTAAAGGTAAAGGGACCCCTGACCATTAGCTCCAGTTGTGTCCGACTCTGGGGTTGCGGCGCTCATCTCGCTTTATTGGCCGAGGGAGCCGGCGTACAGCTTCCAGGTCATGTGTCCAGCATGACAAAGCCACTTCTGGCGAACCAGAGCAGCACATGGAAACGCCGTTTACCTTACCACTACAGCGGTACCTATTTATCTACTTGCACTTTGACGTGCTTTTGAACTGCTAGGTTGGCAGGAGCAGGGACCGAGCAACGGGAGCTCACCCTGTCACAGGGATTCGAACCGCCAACCTTCTGATCAGCAAGTCCTAGGCTCTGTGGTTTAACCCACAGCGCCACCCGCGTGTTAGGGAGTTAGGGAAGTCTAATTGGAGCTCCCATAATGCATTTGTGCAGGACTATGGATTTATTTATTTAGCTCCATTTTTAATTTGTGTCTTTCATTTATTTCAGTTTTATTTTGCCCTACTTCCTTAGAACAGGTCATAAAACATGGTTTTTATCTCCTCCCCAATTATCATCACAACAAGCCTTGAGGTAGGCTTGAGATGCACGGACATCATCTCTGAAATGGAATTTTTAAAAGAGAGATTTAATGTATAAACCATGAACGAAAGAGGCTTTTGTCCATGAAAACAGATAAAATCTCAAAACGTTTCCCCCTTGCACAGTCCACCTTATTGGTGGATTATTCTCGGGCTCCACAGGTATGGAGTAAGAGAAAATTTTGCTATTCCCATCTACAGTCCCAGGTACTTCATAAGGCTTTTTTGCGGGGTGGGGGTGCTAGTCCTAGCTCCCTGTTATTTACCACTGTCCAGTATGAAAGAGCTTGCTAGCTCAGAATCCTAGACCAGGATAAGAAAGATATTAGCTGTGATTTATTCCAGTCCTCCAAGGCAGCCAACCAAAGGGGTATGTTTCAAGGCTCCAAACAGCATTGTTTAAAACCTTGTCAGCTTCATGGTACCCCTAGTAAGACTCCATCACCTTCTACTGGAATGAGCCTGACCTGTTGAGTTGAAAGCCACAAATTGTCCAGAGCCACCATGAAGAATAGCAAATCTGTTGGGCATGATGTTTCACGGGTCAGAGAGACCATTTTGTCAGATCCATGGCTGGACGTAACCACTTCAGAAGAGCCTGCTGGATCAGTTCACTGGTCCATCGAGTCCTGCATTCTGTTCTCACACTGGCCAACCAGATGTCCATGGGACACGGGTGGTGCTGTGGTTTAAACCACTGAGCCTCTTGGGCTTGCCGATCAGAAGGTCGGCAGTTTGAATTCCCGTGACAGCGTGAGCTCTTGTTGCTCTGTCCCAGCTCCTGCCAACCTAGCAGTTTGAAAGCACAACAGTGCAAGTAGATAAATAGGCACCATTGTGGCGGGAAGGTAAATGGTGTTTCTGTGCGCTCTGGTTTTTGTCACGGTGTCCCATTGCACCAGAGGCAGTTTAGTCATGCTGGCCACATGACCTGGAAAGCTGTCTGTGGACAAACATCAGCTCCCTTGGTCCGAAAGCGAGATGAGCGCCGCAACCCCATAGTCGCTTTTGAGTGGACTTAACCGTCCAGTGTCCTTTACCTTTTCCCTTACCATGGGAAACTCTCAAGCAGAACCCAAGCTCAAGTTCCCTCTCCTCTCCTCTGGGTATAGACTTCTCTCTATGCATTTGCCACCTTCCCTATACAGCTTTTGGCAAATGCTGAAGACACACCTCTTTCACCTGCCCGAGATGTGTGTTTTCAGGACCCTTCCTATACTTGTGACTGTCATTTTGCAATTAAGTTATATATCATTCTTATGGAAATCACTTTGAGATACTGTAGGGGCAGGTTAGCCTAACCTGAAATTCCTATGTTACAGTGCTACCTGAAATCCTTATTTTACAGACCCCTTTTCTGTCTTTTTGCATGAGGCACCACATAGATTCATAGGGAAAGGCAGTGTAATGAACTTTCACTTTATTAGTTTGAGGCTGGAAGAACATAAAACCAGACACAGGATGTCAGCATGACTCTCTTACAGCCCAAGTACAGACAGGGAGTCTGTACAGGGAGTCGGGGTGCAAATATCCTTATCACCGTGACGTACAAAGGGCCCAGCCAAAAGTTCACAGGAAGGAACTCCTTATAAGGTTTGCAGAACATCATAAGGCTATTCCTTATATGGGTAGAGGAAGGATCTCCTAATAAGGTCAGAGTGCCTGGGTAGAAATGTATAAAAGCTGGATGCGAACTCCATTTGGTGGGCTTGCTGAGGAATGATCCCGCAAGTGCCCTTCTACAGTTCTAGGATGTAGAATAAAAGCTTTTTCTCTGATTCAAACCTCGGTGACATTTTTGTCTCCTTTTTTCCTTCTCTCTCGGGAGCAACGTTGAACCCTGCTTTGCTAAGGCTACAATACTTCATAGGAAGCAATTGATACATGAAATTAATAAAAACAACCATTTCCTGTCTTTAGATGCATCAGCCAGTTATGATGTGATGCTTTCTGCCATTGTTCAAAGGATGTGCGGGTGTGTTGCATGCAGAGTGCTGGGAACGGGATAAGCCTCATTAATTTTTATTTCCTTTCGGCCAACACGTTTGCATGTTAAGCCCTAAACCTATGAAGCCCTGCATAGCATGAGTCTTTCATGCAGTACATGGGTCTGTACCCAGGACCATACACCATGAATGACGCCATTTGATATGTATTATGTGATTAAGCTATCATTTACATTTGCATCATGATGTCACCACTCAGGGCATGTTTAGCATTGTTTCATGAGAGCAAAATAAAAGCTTGCTGGATCAGGCCAATGACCCACTCGTTATCACAGATAATCAACCAGGTGCCTGTTGATTATCAACCCATAAGCAGTATCCAAACACAAGAGCCCTTTCCATCAGAGAAGCTCCCTCTAAGCTCTTCCAGTACCTTGTTATCATGAGCATAGTAAAAGAAATCTTGTGAGTTTTTTAAAGTTATTGTGAAAATTCATCTACATCTTAGTGCAAATGTCTCCAAATATAGAGGGTTTTTTTTTTGCAAAGCAATGTCCTTCAATACAGTGGTACCTCGGGTTACTGACACTTCAGGTTACAGACGCTTCAGGTTACAGACTCCGCTAACCCAGAAATAGTACCTCGGGTTAAGAACTTTGCTTCAGGATAAGAACAGAAATTGCTTGGTGGTGGCGCGGCAGCAGTGGGAGGCCCCATTAGCTAAAGTGATACCTCAGGTGAAGAACAGTTTCAGGTTAAGAACAGACCTCCGGAACAAATTTAAGTTCTTAAACCGAGGTACCACTGTATAATGCATTTCTGCATGTTATTTTCAGTAAAATGTGTGTTTTTATGCCTCTAGTATCTGCATTTTTTAAAAAAAGAACTGCATTGCAAAATTCAGAAAAGTGCAATTTTCTAAGGATGGCTACATTTCGGTTTGCATATACAGTGGTACCTCGGTCTAAGAACAGTCCTGTTAACGAACCCTGCGGACAACGACCTCCACAAAACCGGAAGTAGGTTTTCCAGTTAGCACACTTTGTCCCAGAAGCCAAACGGAAGCCGAACACCGGCGGTGTGAGGCCTCATTAGGGAAAGTGCGCGCCTCCGTTTAAGAATGCTTCGGTGTAAGAACGGACCTCCGGAACGGATTAAGTATGCAACCCGAGGTACCACTGTAGTTTCAGAAAGAGTGGATTAGGCTTGCCTTCAAAGGCAAACTGAATTGGTATAAATCTCCCCACAACCTTGTCAAACTAAGGGATTTACCCCAGCAGAGACTCCAAGACCCAAGGAAACTGTCATTAAACTAAGACATTAAACCAGAGTGCAAAACCAGTTCCCCCTCCCTCCTTTCATCCACCCATCGAACACAGCTTCAAGGAACCTGCAGAACATGGAATCAGTTATCAGTGGGACAGCTTCCTTATTGTCTTGGAATGGATCAGGTCACCACCGGTGGGTGATAATTGAAAACGGCAAGGACCAAATAAGGGCCTGACGTCGGCAGCAATTATTTAAAACCCATCATTGGCACAGAGCGAATTCCAGCCATGCAAATATGGCCGCTAATTGGGGGCTGTCTCCATTGGTCCCATTCCTTAACTTCAAGGTTCCACATCTCTGATAATCCCTCTTCCTACCTGCTAACGCAGAACTAATTAACACGCCAGCGGAAGCGCCTGGGCTTTGACACAGAGAGAAGCGGGAGGAGGCAGGAATTAAACAGCTACAATTAATTACGCCTGCCTCTGTGCTCTCCACGCCAGCAACCTGGGACTTTCTCGCTGGTCTCTGATCCTATTGTTCACCTCTCTCCCCTGGAGCAAAGCAACGGTTTGTAGAAATTAATTCCACGGAACTTGATTAAAGCTCAATGCTTTAATCATGCAGACAACTCAATAGGAGGGGATGCCGTGACAACTGCAAGAACACCCAGGCTCCCCCTTTTCACATAAAGTAGGTTGCATCCCAACCTCAGGTCCATAACACAGCAATGGTCCTAACTAAGGATGCCCCAACTCCCCATGGCTCACCTCAACAGCCATTCTCATGCTTCCATCTTTCCTTAATTTTTTAGTTATATTTTTTTTTTTTTATTCTAGGCTATAAGAACATGACACAAGAAGAGGTCTGCTGGATTCAGCCAATGACTCATCTGGTCCAGCATCCTGTTCTCATAGTGTTCAACCAAATGCCTATCAGAAGCCTGCAAGCTGCCCATGGCTGCTGGTGTGTTGGAGAATTATATTTTCCATTCTTTGAACTGCCATCGGAAGCCACCATTCCCATTTATCTCTGTGGCATGATCAGAAGCATCCAGGCTTTAATCCAGGGCTGGGAAACCTGTCATTCTCCACATGTTGCTGGGCAACAATGTTTATTATATTATTATTGTATATTTACTTATGGCCCATTTTTTAATTTATTTTTTGCATGACTGGGACTCAAGGCAACTTACAGCTAAAATAAGAACATGGGGAAAATAACAATTAAACACTATTAGAAGTAAAACTATAGGTAGAAATATAGATGTTAGGTAGATAGATAGATAGATGATAGTTAGATTAAATATATTTAAAACATACAGATAATTACAATAAAAGCAGCCCAGCACCAGCCCTGTTTTTAAAAGCAGTCAGTTCACCAAAGCCTGTCGGAATAAGAAGGTAATCACCTGCTGGTGGAAAGACAACTAGGAAGGAGTCAGTCTAACTTCTCTGGGGAGAGAGTACCAAAGTCTGGGAGCAACCACGGAGAAGGCTCTTTCCTGTGTCCTCACTAAGTGTGCTTGTGAAAGTGGCAGGTGTTAAGGAAAGTGAAGAAACGCAGAAATCATGTCCACCCTCCACAGTGCAGCTGCAGGCAACTTGTGACTGTCTTATCTACATGTCTAAACAAACTTGCATGTAGCACTCAGTACATGAGGACATTATAGCATTCATTGTCGGGGAGTACAGGATAATCTATTGGAAACATGGAGAGTGTTGGAGCAATCCTGTGAAAATGCAAACCACTTTGTGAACAGCTTGTCTGTGGGAAGTTGGACAGCTTGCAAAAGATTATGGACTCTGAGAACTCTGGCAGTTGCAGGACTTTGAAAGCAACTGGACTTTGCACTTGCCTTGTGGCCTTTGTCTCACCATTGACTTTGTAAGCAAAGAACTCTCTCTGGACTCAGCGAGTGAAGACTTCTTGCAGCAATTGTAAAAAGTGTGTGTGTGTGTGTAGCATGTGTGTTTGTGTATGCCAAGTAAAAGCTATCTCTGCTACACAGTTGTTTCCAGTGGTAAGCTTAACCACTTGACTGAACTTCTGTGCCACATACACAACACCCAACAGCAGGACGACGAGATCTCAAAACCCAGACAGGTATGTATGAGAGAATACATTCTTTCAGATAGCTTGGACCTAAGCCATGTAATAATAATAATAAGAATAAGAATAATAAGAATAATAATAATAAATTTTATTTATACCCCACCCTTCCCAGCCGAAACCGGGCTCAGGGCGGCTAACACCGATAAAAATTACAATAAAATATAAAAGAAAGAAAAACCGTTAATTAAAATACAGGTTAAAAATACAATTTTAAATTTAAATGCAGCTTCAATTATCGCCCATAATCAAAACCATAAGGGGAGGAAACATCAGACTGAGTCCAACCCGAAGGCCAGGCGGAACAGCTCTGTCTTGCAGGCCCTGCGGAAAGATGTCAAATCCCGCAGGGCCCTGGTCTTTTGTGACAGAGTGTTCCACCAAGTTGGGGCCAGTACTGAAAAGGCCCTGGTCCTAGTTGAGACCAGTCTAACAACCTTGTGGCTCGGGACCTCCAAAATGTTGTTATTTGTGGACCTTAAGGTCCTCTGCGGGGCATACCAGGAGAGGCGGTCCCGTAGGTACGAGGGTCCTAGGCCACATAGGGCTTTATAGATCGTAACCAGCACTGTGAATTGTGCTCGGAAACAGTTTGCATCATTAGGGTTCCTGAATCCATAGGATCAATATATGCAGAATGACATTATCCCAAATGAGGCAGTGGGATTAGGAATTCCTGATGCACTCTCCACTACAGCTGATAGGTGAGGGGGAATTGCAGGACTCTCATCATTTCCCAGAAAACACAGCCCTGCCCCTGAGCCCCAAGTGATTGGACAAAGTCAACCCTGTGGGGTGGGGTGGTTCTTTGCCCAAAGGGAAATCTGTGTTGGAGCAATTGCTTTTGGTTGGGTCTAGCATTTCTAGAAAAGTACCAGGTCCTGCTGCTTTCCCACTGTCCTGAGTGCAATACAGGCACCTACCTGTCCCTGATGGCACTATGGCCACCTTTTATGATTAAGGGCTTGGGTTCATTGATGTACTGATTTGACCTGGGATTCATCCACAGGAAAACAGTTTTGTGGAAGCCACTGTATCAGTGATATTGAGCCTAAGTTCTTTGTCTCTCTGTGTTATACTGCAGCACCTTCCAAATTCATTCAAATTGCATGCAAATCCACACTAGCTTTCTGATGTGGCCATTAATGTGGATTGGAGTTGCATTTGAAACTCTGAATGTTAAGCAGTGAAATATTGCAAAAATGGAAAACAACAGCAACACACAACCCCAAACCTATCAAGAAAGTATATATCACGCGACCGTCACACCGCCAGATTCTAATTTTGTTCATTCCAGCTCATTTTGAATCTCATTTCTAATGTTAAGAACAGCAGCAGCAGCAGCAATATTTATATCAAGGTTGAGTAGAAAATGACTGGAGGGAAAGAAAGAGAGAGAGAGAGAGAGAGAGAGAGAGAGAGAGAGAGAGAGAGAGAGAGAGGAAAAGAGATATTGTCATTATCACAGAGATGAGAAAATTGTGTCATATCTGAGATCAAAGCACTTCATAAAAACACTGAGAATTTTTCATGGCAAGACATAAAGTGTTCGATGAAAGGAGAGGAGAAGGAGCAAATCAAAGAGCTGGAAAGGGAGTCATCGTTTGTGGGGGTTCTATAGGGGATTTTCAAGCACTCAGTTCCTCTCTCCCTTTTGTCACCCTTACAACTCCTTCATCTGCATTTTTTTTCATCCTGAGGGATGCCCCTTCTAAAGTCTCTTTAACTGTGTTGCCATTTCACATGAATGACGATGGGATTTCCACTCCTACCCCTGCCCATATGAGGACTATGTAATTCTATCAAAGCAGTCCAGTCAAAGATTCATCTATATATATAAAATCGTTCAAGTTGGATGTTTGTTAACAATCGCCTTTCTCCGTAACCCCTTGATCGATTCCGTTCAAATTTGGACACAACGTTCCATGCCCATATGGGAGCAATCATATTACTTACATTGCACAAATACCACACCTTTCCCAGGTAAAAATGTGATTTTCTGCAAAAAATATAGCGCCCTCCAGTGGATGTTAAACAGCACAACACAACACACCTCTTTCTGACCCCTCCTCCTCCTTTCCTGACGTCACTGCCACCATCCAATCGACAGACAGACCGCCCACAAACACTACTGGGACAAAGAACCTCATAGACTAAAATAGTAGTAATAAACAGTTGTAGAATCGAAGACAAAAACGGGAGGGGCAAACGGAGAACACATAGACTGAACTGCAACGAGATAAGCTGTAAGTAAACATACACTTTCTCTTTCATACTGTATCTTACTTTTGCACTTCACCAAATCAGCCACAGCAAGGCGTGGTCGGGTCAGCTAGTAGATTCATAGAATCGAAGAGTTGGAAGGGACCCGAAGGGACATCTAGCTCAACCCCGCAATTCCCATGAGACCTTTGATTGGAGATGGGCAGCAGCAGTTCCAGCCCTACTGTTAGAATTTCAGATGCTGGCCAAGAAGGGTGACATAAAGCAGGCTGGACCCCTTCAAGCGACAGATTTAATTTATCATTATCATCAATGTAAGCAACATTATCATCCATGTGAGGAAGCATATTGCACAGGCCTAAACCTGAGTTTACTCAAAGGAAGTCCCAGTGTGAATTTGGCCTCCATTTGTAATTACACTTAATTTGTGCACTTGGCCAAGAGTTTCTCAGTACCGCAGATTCCCAGAGGTGCACACTTTTAAAACAGAGACTCGGAATCACGCTCCTGAATATAAAAGAGGCAGTCAATTGCCAGGAACCCAGGTTGATTTAAGGTAATTGCTCCTCAGGTAGATATAAGAGAGAGGGAAAACTGTGGGGTTTTGCTACAAGTCTTGGCAAGCAAAAGCCTTCGTAAGTGGCGTTTGGTTCTCGCAAAGTATCCCCCCCCCCAATATTCATTACAGGAGATTTCGTTAGCAGGAGGCAAACAGATTTCTGTTGGATGGAAGTGAGACACAATTGCTGGCCGGCAAACTGGCCCCAAGGGTGCATCACTGGGGCTCAAGACCAGTGATGGGGAACCTCAGACCTGGGGACCACATGTTGCTCTCCAAACTGCAATATTTGGCACTTAAACCTTCCCCAGGCCACACCCCTCAATAACTCGATGCATTGCAGGGGGTTGGACTAGATGACCCTTGGGGTACCTTCCAACTCTACAATTCCATGATTCTATTATTCTATTGGGGACGCGGGTAGTCAATAAATCCTCTCCTACTTTCCTCAAGGACGCAAGTGGTGCTGTGGTCTAAACCACTAGAGCCTAGGGCTTGCCGATCAGAAGATAGGCGGTTCGAATCCCTGTGATGGGGTGAGCTCCCGTTGTTCAGACCGAGCTCTTGCCCACCTAGCAGTTCGAAAGCACGTCAAAGTGCAAGTAGATAAACAGGTACCACTCCAGCGGGAAGGTAAAAGGCGTTTCTGTGCGCTGCTTGGTCCTGTATACCTGAAGGAGCGTCTCCACCCCCATCGTTCAGCCCGGACACTGAGGTCCAGCGCCGAGGGCCTTCTGGTGGTTCCCTCACTGCGAGAAGCAAAGCTACAGGGAACCAGGCAGAGGGCCTTCTCGGTAGTGGCACCCGCCCTGTGGAACGCCCTCCCAGTAGAGGTCAAAGAGATAAACAACTATCTGACATTCAGAAAATACCTCAAGGCAGTCCTGTTTAGGGAAGTTTGTAACCTGTGATATTTTAATGGTTTTTAATATTTGTTGGAGGCCGCCCAGAGTGGCAGGGGGGACCCAGCCAGATGGGCGGGGAACAAATAATAAATTATTATTATTATTATTATTTCACCAGAAGCGGCTTAGTCATGCTGGCCACATGACCCGGAAAACTGTCTGTGGAAGCGGACAAATGCCAGCTCTCTCGGCCTATAGAGCGAGATTAGCGCCGCAACCCCAGAGTCGTCTGCGACTGGACCTAACGGTCAGGGGTACCTTTACCTTTACCTTTATGATTCTATTACTCTGCTTCATACTCTCCTTGAGCATTTTTGCCTGGCTGAGACGTGTCCTTGAAATTCTCAAAACTCATTTTCTTTGCCTGGAGGAAAGAGAGGGAGGTGCGTATGTCTGTAGAAACAAAGGTAAATTTTACATTTGTTGGTCTGTTCACTTTGGGCTCTGGCTCCATCAACCATGGACATATGGGCCCTGGCAGTTTGGCCAGAAAGAAATGCAGCCTTCAGTCTGAAAAGAGGTTCCCCACATCCAGAAGGAACAATAGTCAGGAATGATGAAAGTTGCTGGTTTCAAAGAGCATCTGGAAGAAGAGTTTGGATTTGATATCCCGCTTTATCACTACCCGAAGGAGTCTCAAAGCGGCCAACATTCTCCTTTCCCTTCCTCCCCCACAACAAACACTCTGTGAGGTGAGTGGGGCTGAGAGACTTCAGAGAAGTGTGACTAGCCCAAGGTCACCCAGCAGCTGCATGCGGAGGAGCGGCGACGCGAACCCGGTTCACCAGATTATGAGTCTACCGCTCTTAACCACTACACCACACTGGAGGACCTCAGGCTGTAGAAGGCTGGACTAGATATATGAAACATGGTTTGATGCAGCAGGGGACAGTGTCAGCCACTGGCAGAATCAGCAGGATAATGATTCTGGGGGGCACACAGAATGGTGAGAGGATGATCCTGGGGTGGGGCCCATTGGGCTGTGGGGCTGCCATTAAGGGGGAGTGAGTCAGAGATTATTGGTGGGCAAGAACCCTTTGATTCCCCACTCATGCTCTCCCCACGGCAGAATCCTCCCATCTTCCCACAACCCACACCAGCTCCTTCAGGGGAAAAGGAAGCACATCAGAGTGAGACAGTGTCGGCTCACCCAGAGCAGGAAGCGCGGTTGAGGGTCCCAAAGGAGGAATGACAATTCTTGGAGATGCCACCCCACTCCCAAAAGTTGCCAAAAGTGATGGTCTGTGAATAACAAGGATATAGTTTGAGTTCCTCACTTGTAGTTTGATAAATCACTTAATGTGTCAACACAAATAGAAGTTATTAATATTGCAGTTGTTGTATAAGGGGTTATTATGATGACCGGAATGTAATGGAAATTAAGAAGATTTTGGAAGGCAGAAATAGAGCAAATAATCAAGCCATCAATTCTAGCACGTGGGGCGCCACCTTATCTAAATTATATAATTCGGTATTTGAACTATTGGTATTGATAATTGTATTATGAATTGGTATTGTTATAATGAGGCTATTATTGGATTGTAATTGAAAACTAATAAAAAGTATTATCAAAAGTGATAATCTGTGCCTCCCACTTCCCCCTAAGTCTCCTCCCAGCAGGCTTAAACTTTGTTGGGGAGGGGTCCCCTGTGCTCTCTGTGCTCTTTGCTCCGCAACATGCAAAGCCCTTTGTACCCTTGGATGAGGGGGAGCTGAATACAGTAGGACCGGCAGGCTCCTGTGAATCTGTTGCAGCCGCAGCCCCCACCTCCTCAGCTGCCTGTCCTACGTCTTCAGTGTTTTCTGCCTCTTCTTCCTCTCTCTCACTCAAGCCAGTTGCTTGTTCAGCATCCAACCATTCTGCCCTCTGTTCCTCCTCTGACCTGTCTTCTGCGTCCTACCACCACTCCCTTGTCTCTGAGCCTTCCTCTTCTGAGGTTAACTCCATATCCTCCAACATTTCTGCAATGAAAATAGGGACATTCTAAGGAATAGCAAGACATTCCAAGATCAAATCAGAAACTGGGATGGCTTCTCTAAATCAGGGACGTCCCTTTAAAATAGGGACACTTGGAGGGTCTGGGATCCTGTACAAAGGTAAAAGAATAAGCCCGTTGGGTTTTCAAACAGCTCCCCACCCGCAGATGGAGATGGACAAGATGAGCTCCAAGGAGAACTTCCAACTCTACAATTAGGTGATTTGAATCATAGAATCATAGAGTTGGAAGAGACCACAAGGGCCATCCAGTCCAACCCCCTTTCCAAGCAGGAATCACCATCAAAGCATTCCTGACAGGTGGCTGTCAAGCCTCTGCTTAAAGACCTCCAAAGAAGGAGACTCCACCACACTCCTTGGCAGCAAATTCCACTGTCAAACAGCTCTTACTGTCAGGAAGTTCTTCCTAATGTTTAGGTGGAATCTTCTTTCTTGTAGTTTGAATCCATTGCTCCGTGTCTGCTTCTCTGGAGCAGCAGAAAACAACCTTTCTCCCTCCTCTATATGACATCCTTTTATATATTTGAACATGGCTATCATATCACCCCTTAACCTTCTCTTCTCCAGGCTAAACATACCCAGCTCCCTAAGCTGTTCCTCATAAGGCATCGTTTCCAGGCCTTTGACCATTTTGGTTGACCTCCTCTGGACACGTTCCAGCTTGTCAGTATCCTTCTTGAACTGTGGTGCCCAGAACTGGACACAGTATTCCAGGTGAGATCTGACCAGAGCTGAATACAGTGGTACTATTACTTCCCTTGAAGGGAAGAGAAAGGAGAGCTATGCATATAAATTGCTGAAATACTTAAGAATGAGCATACACAAATTCAGTTTCATATTCTTAGGTTTCGTTTCAGTTTGGGATGAAGAAATCTAATTTTTGCAGACTCTTTTCTCCATCGCCTCTCATTGCACCTGAGCAAATTGTGCTGGTAAGTGGCTTTTAGACAGGGACAGAATACACATACACACACACACACACACACACACACACACACACACACACACACACACCAATTTCCTTTTCATCACTGCTGCCATCTTTTAAGTATTTGCACGTCTGTAATTTTAACTGAAGTGACAGCTGTCCATCATCGCCATGCAGCTCACAAAGTGAAATACGATTGTTATCATATGACAGAGCCAAGGTACTTCCATGTTATTGCATTTTATTGCTAGAGCAGATGGATCCAGAATCCTAGCCACTCCCTAACGATGCTTCTGCTATAAAGAAGCTTTCAGAAAATCAGGAATGTGCATTATTGTTAGGCACAGGTTTCTTGCCATTGCAGAATATCTTGAAATAAAAGAGCAGAGCATCCCTAAATCCCAAATAAAAAAATAAAATAAAAACCACTGCTCCTTTTACAGTCTCACAACCAGGCAATATAAACATTTTTTAATCTTGCCAATTATCAGCCATATGTAATAAAAGAATCACTGTAGAACCAAATTAGGATGATAAAAACAGAGATGGATATGAGAGGCGATAAAAATAAACAAATAAACACCCTGCTATTAAAAAATGGAGTGAGTCTCATAAACACAAGTAGATTGAAATATAAAACATTCAATAAAAACGGAAAGAAGTTGCTGTTTCTATTTCTCACCCCAATCATATTTGCCTGGATGCAGAAGGTGGCAGATTGCTGTGTGTGTGTGTGTGTGTGTGTGTGTGTGTGTGTGTGTGTGTGTGTGTGTGGTGTGTCATGCAGCATTAGCAAGGAATCCAGTAAATCCCATTACTGCTGCCGAAAACTGTGCTCCCTCATGTCTTGCAGGTCATCTATTAAGACAACAAGAAAACTCTTCAGGGCCTCTCCATCAGCTCTGCTTGAAGAGGACCTCCAATGATGTTGCTGTTGCCGATGGAGGGTCACTCCTTCCCCACCCCTTGCCTAGAAAGACAAACACTCTGAACTGGCCCAAGAGACCTTCATATCATATGAGTGTCCATGTGTGGTGGAAGAGTTAGAATCATAGCTGTCAACCCTCCCTTTTTTTGCGGGAAACTCCCCTATTCCAATGCCGTTCCCGCTGCTATCCCGAATTGTTGATATCCCTCAAATTTCCCGGATTTCAAAGGAAGCAGCTCCTCTCCCTCCCTGCCGGCCAGGGAGGCTCCTCAGCTGCGTTGCTCGGCTGCCAATAAGGAGTCTGAGACCGACTGGGGGCGGAGCTTGCATGCCTTGTGCAGCCAGACCCTCACGCCCAACCAGACAGCCAGCCTGCCTGCTGTCTACGCGCTCGCTCTTTCGCTCACCCGTTTCCGCGCAGCCTCTGGAGCGCAGGGTGGCGAGGCTACTTGGTGCCATTGCACCACCCTCGCGGCATCCCTTATTTTCAAATCCGAAAGTTGACAGCTATGGTTAGAATGCCCTTTCTCTCCTTCTCCACATAGGTGATGTCAGTCATAAGTTGGGTTCTTCAACTCAAAGTGATGCCCACTTGCATACTTTCTTGAGGGAGATTAATCCTCACTGATCCCTGGAGACGGGGGTAAATTGGGAGAGGGAGGAGGAAGGAGAAGGGAAGAGGACAGACTCCCATGGAGAATCTATGCAATTATTTTCAGAGAGCTTCTTCTAGCTAAAACTTGCAAGCTGCATGCACAGTCATCACCATCATATTTCCAAGGTGCTCTTGTCCACCTGGAGAGTCTAGCCCCCCACCTGCCACCTGGAATGGGGAAGGCATACCTGAAGACTCAGGTGAGCCTTGGAGGTCTGGAAACCCTGGAATGCCTGTATCACATGCACACATACCAGCATGGTATAGAAATGGGCATGCACACTTGGTCCTTCACCAGGTCCCAGATCTGGGAGGGCTTGGGAGGGGTCATGTTCTCTGCAGCCTCCCACTGTTGTGCAAGAACTTGCATATCCAGTCACTGGGTTATAACTCAGAGTAGACCTGGACTAATTGTAGAGTCCATTGGATCTGCTCTGGATGCCAGTGTCTGCGGAAAATTCTTTGCACATCAGTTGGGAAGACAGGCAAACTAATACCAGTGTACTGGAAGAAGCTAAGATCACCAGTATTGAAGCAATGATTCTTCAACATCAACTTCGTTGGACTGGTCATGTTGTGCGGATGCCTGATTTTCGTCTTCCAAAGCAACTAACTCTGTTCTGAACTTAAAAATGGAAAGTGTAATGCTGGTGGTCAACAAAAGAGGTTTAAAGACTGTCTCAAAGCAAATTTTTAAAAATGTAATATAAACACCGACAATTGAGAAACTCTTGCCTGTGAGTGCTCCAATTGGAGAACAGCCTTTACTAAAGGTGTCATGGGCTTTGAAGACACTTGAACTCAGGACGCAAGGGAGAAACGTGTTAAGAGGAAGGCACGCTTGGCAAATCCACACCATGATCAGCTCCTGCCCAGAAACCTATGTCCCCACTGTGGAAGGACGTGTGGATCCAGAATTGGCCTCCACAGTCACTTACGGACTCACTGTTAAAACTGTGTTTATGGAAGACAATCTTACTCAGCTACTAGTGATCGCCAAAGAGAGAAGGGAAGGGAAGGGAAGGGAAGGGAAGGGAAGAGAAGAGAAGAGAAGAGAAGAGAAGAGAAGAGAAGAGAAGAGAAGAGAAGAGAAGAGAAGAGCCACTAACTGTTCCCTTCTCTGGGCAACAAATACTGATAACAGCCCAGAAGCTGCCACTCACTTTTCCTCAAAAACAGGCAAGTCACAAATATTATTCAGCCTGCTGAGGTTCTTGACTCACGCAGCTGTCCTGGGAGAAAATTTCAAACTTTTTAGGTTCTCAGGAGGGTCACTGGCAAGCTAAGATTTCTGCTATGTGTGTGAATGTATGTGAACCTACCTTTAAACACACTTAGACCTGTACAAAAAATGCCCATCCATCTTAGCCTAATTTTGGCATTTAAAAATCTCCTTCACATGCCCAAACTGAGCAGTAGGGCTATTTCCTCCAGCATGCACCCCAAGTGTCCTTATTAAGACTTTTCTGCTGCCTCGGTAATTATGGGTGGCTCCTTTCCAATACCAAGATAACATATTCCTGCAGTAATGAGACCTGCAGGGAAATGTTTCTGCATCAAATGGACCCTGAATACCCATAACCACCAACAGCCGCAGAAACCAGGCTTCACCTTTCTCTTGTTGGTTTATCCTAAAAATGCTCAAAAAGGCCAATATGTCCATCCCACTGACCACTATCACTAAGAGGGCTTTTCTTAATCCAGTAGCCTTTGCAGGTTCTATAACACAGTTAACATAGAGGGGTGCATTAGAGCACAATGGGAAAGCTTCTTCTTTTTTTCCAGCTCAGGGGTTGCATTCTCCACATAGGGGCTACATACCAAAACTGGACAGGCCAGAGGGAAAAGTGGGAGGAGTCGGGGGAGTGGGTGGAGCCATGGTTGTGACTCTCACCTTTCTTTAGTAGGCCACATTCTACCCTTGCAAGAGATTTCTGTCCTTGTACCCATAGACATCCTCTATCCAGGGAAGCAAGTGGCATTGTTACAGTCCAAGGCCACATCTCAGTCAAGCAAAGGACACATCTCAGAGCCCAGGGGCACATCTCAGAAAGTAATAATGATGATAACAACAACAACAACAACAACAACAACAACAATTTATTATTTGTACCCCACCCATCTGGCTGGGTCTCCCCAGCCACTCTGGGCGGCCTCCAACAAATATCAAAATACATTAAAATATCACAGATTAAAAACTCCCCTAAAGAGGGCTGCCTTCAGGTATTTTCTAAATGTCAGGTAGTTGTTTATCGCTTTAACCTCTGCTGGGAGGGCGTTCCACAGGGCGGGCGCCACTACCGAGAAGGCCCTCTGCCTGGATCCCTGTAGCTTTGCTTCTCGCAGTGAGGGAACCGCCAGAAGGCCTTCGGCGCTGGATCTCAGTGTCCGGGCTGAACGGTGGGGGTGGAGACGCTCCTTCAGGTATACAGGACCGAGGCCATTTAGGGCTTTAAAGGTCAGCACCAACACTTTGAATTGTGCTCGGAAATGTACTGGGAGCCAATGTAGATCTCTCAGGACCGGTGTTACGTGGTCCCGGCGGCCACTCCCAGTCACCAGTCTAGCTGCCGCATTCTGGATTAATTGCAGTTTCCGGGTCACCTTCAAAGGTAGCCCCACGTAGAGCACATTGCAGTAGTCCAAGCGAGAGATAACTAGAGCATGCACCACTCTGGCGAGACAGTCTGCGGGCAGGTAGGGTCTCAGCCTGTGTACCAGATGGAGCTGGTAGACAGCCGCCCTGGACACAGAGTTAACCTGCGCCTCCATGGACAGCTGTGAACCCAAAATGACTCCCAGGCTACGCACCTGGTCCTTCAGGGGCACAGTTACCCCGTTCAGGACCAGGTAGTCTCCCACACCCGCCCGCCCCCTGTCCCCCAAAAACAGTACTTCTGTCTTGTCAGGATTCAACCTCAATCTGTTAGCCGCCATCCATCCTCCAACCGCCTCCAGGCACTCACACAGGCAAAGGCCACACCTCAGAGCCCAAGGACATATTCCAGCTAGGCAAAGGGCACATTCCAGCCAGGCAAAAGCACTCAAGGAGGAGCAAGAGCAGAGTTGTTATGGGGTGTGGCCTGGGGAGTGGGTGGGTGGTTTAGATAGTGCCTGTCTGAAGAGAGTACCCAAGGATGGAGAAATAAAGAGGTTTAGTGGGTCACATTTGGCCCCTGGGCCTGAGGTCCCCCACCCCTGCTTTACAGATTAGCACAAGCATAAAAACAAGGCAAAGCAGAAACAAGGTTCCTGCATAAAGGAACAGGAGAACAAGGTTTTTTAAAGTGGAGGAGAGGTGACAGTGAGATAGAAGAAGAGCAAAGCAACTAAAGTGCAAAAACGTATGTACCACTTCAGACTGCAGGGAGGCAGGTCAGTTTCAGTGCATTGCTATGGAACAAAACTCACTGCAAGTAGAACATTAGCACGGCAGGGTATGGGCCTGGCTACATCTTTTCTCCCTGATGAGCTTGGAGCGTTTTGCTATGGGGTGCATTGAAAAGTGGCACACCCCTGACCACCTCCACCCAGGAAGAAGCCAGGCAAGCTAACCCATCACCTCCAGGTTCTCCCATCGACATGCTGCATGTGGAGACCCGGACCAGATCTTCTACCAGCAAGCAGTGTCGCACCACAGGGAGAACCTTGTCTTGTTTATGAAAATAATAATAATAATAATAATAATAATAATAATAATAATAATAATATCAGCCTTTAATTCCTCCCTAACTGCCTCTTGGATGCCCTGTGCTCCACTTTGCACAAATAAACTGGTCCCAGAGACTGTTTAGATGGCAATTTTTTTTTAATCTGCAGATCCTTTCATGTGTCTTCGAAGGGTGGTTTTCCATCTCTCTTTTGCAAGTTTTATTTTTAAAAATTGCTGGCCAGTGATGGAATGTGGTGGGTGTGTTTGTGCATGTACACACACACACCCTGTACTTGTGGCTATTTGAAAATCCCAGCCCAGCAAAGGAGGTCTCAGCACAAAACCACCAGTCTCTGTGTTGCTCATATAGATGCAAATGTTTGTCTTGATGCTTATCTCCCTCACACCAAATGTCCTCCTTTCAATTTTTGACTCAGAAGCAAAGTGCTTTTGAGAGCACTGCTTTTTGAGAGAATTGTTTCCTGAAAAGCTCTTTCCATGTGAGAATGTTTGTCATTTTCTATTCTGCCTCAGTAACTCAAATTATGCATTTAGAATTATTCCATACTGATCCTTAACATGTGATCTTAAGGTGGGCTACTGTTATTTAAAATAGCCAAGCAGGTTATAAATGCTCCTAAAATCAACTGGAGACTCACTTGTAAACTCAAATATAAAACATGTCATGCAGCTAACAAATT
Organism: Darevskia nairensis; assembly: GCA_034642065.1. Taxonomy (NCBI): domain Eukaryota; kingdom Metazoa; phylum Chordata; class Lepidosauria; order Squamata; family Lacertidae; genus Darevskia; species Darevskia nairensis. Next base: position 58,348 of record JAWWNI010000599.1, on the reverse strand, counting down.
CTAACTTCTTCTTCTTCTTCTTCTTCTTCTTCTTCTTCTTCTTCTTCTTCCTCCTCCTCCTCCTCCCCCCCTCCTCCTCCTCCTCCTCCTTCTTATTAAATGTATTTATATCCAGAGAACAAGAAGTACAACAATGTGACAACAGAATATTGTATATAAACAGCAGAATTTATCATTTGATGTAATAAACCAGAAATGGTAGTTGATGGAAGTCAACAGGGAGGGGGGAAATTGGAAAATGTATGTTTAGCAATGATATTGGATATTTGTTTTGAGAAAAGAAAATCAATAAAAATTATTTTTTAAAAAATAAGAATAATGTATTTATATCCTTCCATTCTTCGAGGTTGAGCTTCAAGGCAGCTTACAACGTTTAAAAACAATATCTAAGTTGGTGGACATCATTGCCTCCTGTGGGAGCGAGTTCCACAGTTTAACTACGTGCTTTACGAAGAAGTCATGTCTGTTATGTCTTGAATCTTACAACATTCAGTTTAACTGTATTATGCCTTTATATTTGTTGGAAGCCACCCAGAGGAGCTGGGGCAACCCAGTCAGATGGGTGGGGTACAAATCGTTGTTATTTCTTGAGTTTTAGTGATATGATAGGAGGGAAACAACTTTTCTCTATCCACATATTCTGCACTAATGTCTTCTCATAGGAAGCAGCGATAGCCACCAACCAGGATGGATTTAAAAGAGGAGTAGAGAAGTTCATGTATGGGAAGGCTATCTATGGTTACTATGGTTGTGCTCTGCTTCCACAGTTGGAGACAGCAATGTTTCTGAGCACCAGTTGCTTGGAACGACAGGAATAGAGAGATGCTCTTCTGCTCACGTCCTGCTTGCTGGTTCCCCAAAGGCATCTTGTTGGCCACTGTGGCCATTGGCCTGACCCAACAGGCTCTTCTTATGTTCTTAGCATTACAAGGGAGGCAAACTTGTCTTCCAGGTAAATGTAAAAGTACCCCTGACCATTAGGTCCAGTCGCGGACGACTCTGGGGTTGCGGCGCTCATCTCGCATTATTGGCCGAGGGAGCCGGCGTACAGCTTCCGGGTCATGTGGCCAGCATGACTAAGTCACTTCTGGCGAGCCAGAGCAGCGCATGGAAACGCCATTTACCTTCCGGCCAGAGCGGTATTTATCTACCTATTTATCTACTTGCACTTTGACATGCTTTTGAACTGCTAGTTTGGCAGGAGCTGGGACCGAACAACGGGAGCTCACCCAGTAGTGGGGATTCGAACCACCGACCTTCAGATCAGTAAGCCCTAGGCTCTGTGGTTTAATCCACAGCGCCACCCGCGTCCCTGTCTTCCAGAACAAGTAATAATTAAGAGTTTCAGCAAACTCTCCTTTCTGAAACCTCCTTTCTGAAGTCATGTAGGAAAGAGAGCCCTTTGCTCTGCTTCTGGAAGGGTTGTGTGGCCTGTTCCAGTTGTTCCAGAACTCGTGTACACCATAGCTGTCAACTTTCGGATTTGAAAATAAGGGTTTTTTTCAAGCTTTCGGATTTGAAAATAAGGGATGCCGTGAGGGCGGTACAATGGCACCAAGTAGCCTCACCACCCTGCGCTCCAGAGGCTGTGCGCGAACGGGTGAGCGAAAGAGCGAGCGCGCAGACAGCAGGCAGGCTGTCTGTCTGGTTGGGCATGAGGGTCTGGCTGCACAAGGCATGCAAGCTCCGCCCCCAGTCGGTCTCAGACTCCTTATTGGCAGCCAAGCAACGCAGCTGAGGAGCCTCCCTGGCCGGCAGGGAGGGAGAAGAGCTGCTTCCTTTGAAATCCGGGAAATTTAAGGGATATCAACAATCCGGGATAGCAGCGGGAAACGGCATTGGAATAAGGGAGTTTCCCACAAAAAAGGGAGGGTTGACAGCTATGGTGTACACCCAAGGAAGCTGAATATTGGAAGTTTCAGGGCAGAGAATAGAAAGTCCTTCTCCATGCAGTGTACAGTTAAACTATGGAATCCACTTCCCCAAGAGGCACCAATGATGGTCACCAACTTGGATGGCTTTAAAAGAGGATGAGACCGATTCATGAAGGTGTTGGGTTTTTATGTCTACGTGCTTTTCTGCAGCTTCACACAGAAGCAATTAACAGTTGGCTGGAGGCCAAGAAGTCTGAGCAGAGGGAGCTATTCTGCCTGGAGATATGAGACCTTGGAGAAAACTCTGCTATTGGTCGAGGTCATCCATAAAGGCATGATGACTCATCACTTTCATTGAGGTGTTGATCTGAGGTGTTGGTTAGTGAGAGTGGTTAGAGAGAGAGACAAGATCCGTGTCTGTATCCTGTATGTAGTAACTTGTGAGTCTGCTGTAAATAATAAACGTCTGTAAGTAAATCAAGTTACTAGTAAGCAGCGTCTTGTTCCTGAGTCCTGTTTTTGCTTCATTCTGCCAGCTTGCAATCATATGCTTCTGGACAGTCTGCGCAAGCTCTGCAACAGCAAACATCTGACAGGTTTCGGTTGGATGCTTCAACAGGAGGAGAGGGCTGACAATGGCTACTAGCCATAAGGGCCAAACTCTGCCTCCACAGTTGGAGGCAGCAATGCTTCTGAATACCACTTGCTGGAAACCACAGGTGGGAAGAGTTTCTCTTGTGCTCAGGTTCTGCTTAATGGTTTCCCACGGGTATCTGGTTGGCCACTGTGAGGAGAAGAAGAAGAAGAGAAGAGTTTGGATTTGATATCCTACTTTATCACTACCCGAAGGAGTCTCAAAGCGGCTCACATTCTCCTTTCCCTTCCTCCCCCACAACAAATACTCTGTGAGGTGAGTGGGGCTGAGAGACTTCAAAGAAGTGTGACTAGCCCAAGGTCACCCAGCAGCCGCATGTGGAGGAGTGGGGAAGCGAACCCGGTTCACCAGATTACGAGTCTACCGCTCCTTTTTTTTTAATATCATTTTTATTGATTTTAAAAATAATTTTATACAGTAATGACAGTCACATAATTTTACACTTCTTATACCTTTTTGGCTTTTTATAGCCTTGACTTCCTTCAGACCTTCCTTATGACTTTCTAATAACTATACCTTACTTTTATATTTCTTATTTCTTCCGTTGTTTTATTATGTCTCTCACTACCTTAATGACTATAAATTCATATTAACAACAGCATTTCTTCCTTGATCTACAAAACCTCTTGTAGTCCCACTAACGTATTGAGTTGAGTACTTTCTTTTAAATAGTCTGTAAATTTAGTCCAGTCTTTGATGAACTTCTGATCCCGCTGTTCTCGGATTATCCCCGTCATTTTGTCCATTTCTGCATAGTCTAATGCGAGTCTACCGCTCTTAACCACTACACCACACTGGCTCTCTGAGAACAGGATGCTGGACTAGATGGGCCAGTGGCAGATCCAGCAGGCTCTTCTCATGTTCCTCTGAGAAAACAAGTAAATTGCCTCTAGGAAGGAAGGGAGGGGGAACCACCCACCCATACAACAACGGCAAAGAAAAACTTCTTGCAGTTCAAGGAGCAGATGGTAAAATTCAGGCAGCTCAATTTAAATGACACCCCATAAAAAGCCTGCCAGATTATATGGGGCCATCAAGCCACCCGAGGCCTCTCTCACTTGCTTTTTATTTACACGTCTAGTGCAGCCCCTGTTGTTAAACCTTTCCTGGAATTTAAGGCTGTTTCTTTTTAATGCCCCTGTCTTACACGGCATCCGACGAGCTCTTTACAAATCAGGCCCATGACGGTGTCATAATCGCCTTCCCCAGTGTAACTGGGTGATAAAGAGCAAGAAATTACAAAGACGGGTCTTAATGGATTCGGGAAGAAGCGGCATCCTTAAAAGACAAAAGATTCATAGGAGGGGGGCTCTCCCCCCTTCTTCTTTTTATTATGAATAACTCCAGAAAAGAAATTATGGAAATGCAGCGTGTGTTTTACAACTCTCCGAGTGCCCAAGTGAGATTTAGTGGGGAAGAAAGTAATTAAAAAAAAAAAACCCAGCAAATTGAAGCTCTGATTGTGTTTTTTAATATATATAAAGGTCACCTAAGGTGGAGATCAGATCTTGTCATCTGCATAGCAATAGCCAAGGAATTAGGGCTATTGAGTGAGTCGACAAGGGCAACGCGAATGCAAAGTAATCTATGATGGATGGGTTTCGTTTGATTTTGTAGCCTGTCCAATCTTGAAGGGGCAAAATGTCAGCATAGCCAGTTGGCGGTGGAGATGTGGGGAGGCATATTCAACTGTGTCAAAGAATCAAGAACAACCTTGTCACCAAGAGAGGTATTTGGGTCTATGTGAGCTCATGTCTCAGAGATCCCTATTAGGTGCAGAAGGGGAGAGAGCTAGCTGCTTGTGGCAGATTATAATGCTGTTTTACAGATATTGCAATGCAACACAATCCGATGGTGCTGCCTCCAAACTTGGAATATTGTGTACAGTTCTGGTTGTTGCACCTCAAAAAGGATACCGTGAAGCTGGACAAAGGAGTGGGATGTGAAACATGGGAGCAGTCAAGTACAACATCCCTAGAGTGGACATATAAGGGGACGCCTGGACCAGCCAGTCAGAACTTCCTGTTTCTCCTGGGACAGACTTCCTCTACATGCGACTAGAGGTGGGTGTGGCCTCACCTGTGCAGGTAGCAAAAGGCATAGGACTGGCCGCCATCTCTCTCTTCTTTCGACTACACTTCGACAAGGAAGCATCAACTGCTTAGCCAAAGATGCTCTCTTGGCTTTCAGCCAAGAGAGGACAAAGGAGCTATCTCTATGGAATAGTCTCCAAGTGTATGTAACTTTTCTAAGCTAAGTCTTCCTTCTGGGATCCTATTGTGAACAGATGTGTAAGTAAACTCTTTTTATACTTTTATAGAAGACTGTGTCGTGTCTTATCTTTTAGGAGGGAATAAAGGGGAAAATACCAGGACAGTTATTATAGAGGCTTTAGCGAGCCTGAGCAACACATCCGCTGTGCGAGTTTAAAACTGTGTGAGTTTTTCTCATTGCTCCTGAGAAGAGGACACGGAGCAGTGGATTCAAACTACAAGAAAGAAGATTTCACCTAAACATTAGAAAGAACTTCCTGACAGTAAGAGCTGTTCGACAGTGGAATTTGCTGCCAAGGAGTGTGGTGGAGTCTCCTTCTTTGGAGGTCTTTAAGCAGAGGCTTGACAGCCACCTGTCAGGAATGCTTTGATGGTGTTTCCTGCTTGGCAGGGGGTTGGACTGGATGGCCCTTGTGGTCTCTTCCAACTCTATGATTCTATGATTCTATGATTCTGTGAAAAGGGGAATGTTACTCTGCTAAATTGTGGAACTTCTTAACACAAGTTGGAATAGGATATAACCAAACAATATATCCTCTCCTGCATCCCTCAACATTCCCACAAAAGGAACAGAGAAAGGCTACAAAGATGACTGAAGGGCTGGAACAACTTTGTTATAAGGAATTTGCAAAGGGCTGGAACAACTTTGTTATAAGGAATTTGCAAATTCTTAGTTGATAATAATAATAATAATAATAATAATAACTTTTATTCATACCCCGCCCTTCCCAGCCAAGACCGGGCTTAGGGCGGCTAACAATCATAAAACCACACAATCACAAAACAAACAGTTAAAAATACAAATTAAAAACAATTTAAAACTTAAAAGTTAAAAAGCCACCTCATTTAAGTAGCTCACCAACAACCAACGGAATAAAAACGTCAGGGATTACACTCAAACCAACCCAAAAGCCAGACGAAACAGCTCCGTTTTACAGGCCTTGCGGAAGGGTACCAACTCCTGCAGGGCCCTCGTTTCTTGCGGCAGATCATTCCACCATATTGGAGCCAGAACCGAGAAAGCCCTGGCCCTAGTAGCTGCCAGCCTGACATCTTTATGGCTAGGGATCTCCAGGATGTTATTATTTGAGGACCTCAAGGTCCTACCCGGGGCATACCAGGAGAGGCGGTCCCTTAAGTACGAGGGATGAAAGAGAAAATAGAAAATACTCTACTGCCCTTGATTCTGACCCCACATCCGCGCCTTTTCCTGGAGATGAAACTATAGGTCTAACCCACAAGGAATCCTGCTTTGGAGCACATGGACTCTAAGTATGGATACAGGTAATCCACAGCTCCAACCTGGACCAAATAAATACAACATTTCATTTGCAGGAAGTCTTAGGACAATAAGGACCAGCATGCTTTTCCATGATTCCTAGTGATTACTAGCCCATCACAATTCCAGTGTTATTTATTTATATATTTTAATGCTTCGTGTTTTTAATGCTTTTCTTGGGACAATTCAGAAAGGGATGTGGGAGAAAGCATCAGGTTCACATACCTTTGAAATTTATACTAAGGATCAGACCCCCTCATGCAGCGACACATGTCTGAAAATCACCTGATGATGCCGCAAGAACTTCTGGCAGCTCAACTGTCCACACAACTCGATCATACGAAGCACAAGGTTGCATAGCACTTAGTGATCATCACCTTTTGCAGTTAATGCCAAGTTTACTAAGAACAGAAGAATGCAAGAAGAGCCTGCTGGATCAGGCCAATGGCCCAGCACCCTGCTCTCACAGTGACCAACCTGATGCCCCAATGGGGAAACCCACAATCAGGCTTGGAGCACAGGTGCACTCTCTCCCTTCTGTGGCAACTAGTTTCTAGCAACTGGTATTGAGAAGCATTGCTGCTTCCAACTGGGGAGGCAGAGCATAGCCATTGCGTACACACGTGCGAAACCCTGTCTGTGGTGCCCACCCCTTTCCCCAAGAAAGAGACATGAGACCAGAGTATGGGATTAAATTGGCCACAACTTTATTGAACTTCAGAAGTGGGAAACGTGGCACAGGCCTTGGCAGGCAACCCTCTCAGCCCATGGCTGAGGATATGCAGGATGAAGAGGTGCAGTGGCAGGGGACTGCAAAGCGCACACTTAAACAGCATGCCCTCCCACTAACCTCGGTCCGGGAGTTCGACCTACACGCCGCCGCTCTATGGCCGGAAACTCCCGGTGTAACCTTTAACAGGCCCTGCACGCGCCGCCGCATGGGCTGGGAGCATGCCAGCATCCCGCCCAACCAGATGATAGACTAAAGACTACCTTGCCAAGGCCTAAAACCGCCAAAGTTGTGACGAAATGCTGCGGGGAGGGCGAAACCTGCCAATGCAGGGAAATTCCGTCCCGGTTCCAAATACGGCAACCATCATAAGACCACAGCACCGCCTGCAGACCTGTAACGCAAAGTGTTAAGCTGTAAGAAAGCATTGTTAGCTTGATGACTGCTGCCTTCAGACGGAACTGTATGGAAAGAAGAAATATTATTAATTTTAGGGAGGGAGGGTGGGTGAACCTAGAAAGGAAAATAACCAAAGAGGGCTGGCTGAGGACCTCATGCCCTTTTTTAGCACCTTGACCCCACCCCCGGCCGACTGTCCATTGTCCACCTGGCCGAGGACGGGTCAAAGGGGGGCAGCCTATGCAGGTGGGCAGCTCCCACCCAGGGGACCCCCGCTCGGTGCCGCAAACCCTGCCCACCTGAGAAGGGAGGGCGGAAATTCTGGCTAGTGACCATCACTAGCCCTTTCTTCTCCATGAATTTGCCCAACCCTCTTTTAAAGCCATCTAGGTTAGTGGCCATCACTGCCATCACTGTTTTGGAAAGGCAGGTTGGAAGGACTTTGAGGAATGTATCAAAAAACATAACTGAGAACCAAATCTTAATTTGGAAAATATTCCCGAGGACAAGGAAAATCTCCAAAGCGAGGAGGGAGGGAGGAGTTGAAGAACCCCAAGGAGATGCATGATTTAGAGAATTAATCTGAACTAAAGAAAGCTGATAGAAATGACTTTCATTCTCACTCTCCAGCGAGATGAGAGGAACAAGCCAAAACTCTAATTCGTGCCCTCCTTCCCAGGAATAATCTGTGCGCCTCCCCTCCCCCAAATTACTCTGCCCAACGAGCCTACCTGCTCACAAACCTATAGTATCAATTTATATGCTAATGGACCTTGCTTTGTGATTCAAGGCATGTCCCTATCAGGGCTGCGCTCACAGCGCAAAATGCATTTCATCTTCGAACGGAGGGGCTGGGGCTCACGGAAACAAAAAAGGCATCAAATCCTCAATAATTGGATCATTGATGGAGTTCGTCCCTGCAGATTAAGCTGCTGTTTCATCTCATCCCCTCACCTGTTTGGCAGGAGGCTTCTGAAAGTGTTTTGCAATTAGTTAAACTTCGTAAGGTGGTTGGGGGAGCGTGGAACTCACAAAAATAGCCATTGACTTTTCTTTGGGGGTTTGTTCCTTTCGAATGTTCTTCAGACAGGCCAACTCTCTCTCTCTCTCTCTCTCTCTCTCTCTCTCTCTCTCTCTCTCTCTCTCTCTTAAATAAATAAATCAGTGGTCTTGATGCAAGATGCATGCCTTGTGCATGCTGAGAATGGAATGCTGTCTGGGTCTGCAATTTAAAGCAAATCAACCTTTCAATTGCAACCGTTTGCAGATGACAATGTTGTAAGCAAATTGGTACCCAAAGAAATGGCAAAAGTAGGGTCCGATTTTCCCAAGGGGGAGTCCGGAATTTTACCCTGGAAAAGCGCGAAATTTAGAGCTTTCCCTTAGTGCCAGAAAACAACAGAGACCACACCAGAGCTGTCAAAAGCAAAGCAGAAAAATCCCGTTTATTGAATCTGTTGCAACAGAGGTTCCCCGTCACGTATTAGGTACGAGGAGGAGAACCCAGAACAATGGTGTGCCAGCTCCTATATAGACTTTTGAAATTCCCCCCCTTGGAGTCCAGCCCACCCCCAGATACATCATCGTACATCACAACTTGGGAGGGTCAGAGAAGGTAACTTGAGAATTTCCCACACCTGGTCATCCCTCCTCGACCCCTCCCAGACACACATTTCTGGAAAACAAAAGGTTTCCTGATTTCCTGCCCTGGCAGGGCAGGGCAGATGCAGGGCTAACGACTGTCCTTTGTGAGGGAATTGGGCCACCTGGTACCTGGCCAGCTAGGAGTCAAAATGGTGTGAGGCCTGTCTTTCTGTGCTGTTTTCAGACATGTGGCCTTGTTTGCTTGTGTTATATTAATAAGAATTATTAATATATATATAAATAAAATACCTTAAATTCTTACAACAACACCAAAGTGGGAGGGAAAGCTCATGCTGCAGAAGACAGCATTGGGGTGCAATACGAATTTCAGAGTTTGGAGCACTTGGCCAAAACTAACGAAATCAGTTTCAACAGGGACAAAGGTAATGTTCTGCACCTAGGCAGGAATGACCAGATGCAGAAATATGGGATATAGGATATGTGAAAATGAACTAGGGGTCTTAATAGAACACAATCACAGATAGAATCATAGAATTGTACAGTTGGAAGGGACCCCAAGGGTCATCTAGTCTAACCCCCCCTGTAATACAGGAATTACAACTGAACCATTCCTAACGGGTGTCCAGCCAACCTGCGCTTAAAAACCTCTAATGAAGAAGAGCCTGCCACCTTCCAAGGAAGTCAATTCTATGGTCAAACAGCTCTTGCCCTCTGAAAGTTTTTCCTGGTGTTTAGTCAGAATCTCCTTTCTTGTAATTTAAATCCACTGGTTTGAACGTTGCTGAACTATGCTGCCCATCATCCTTTGCTAAGTCTTAGTAATCACAGCATCCTCACAGACAGACTGTTGAATTATCTGTTCTAGGACCTTTCCTGGTATCGTTGTCAAGCTCACCGGTCGGTAGTTACCTGGGTCTTCTTCTTCCCCATTTTTGAAGTAGGGGATGACATTTGCCCGCAAGGACCTTACCTCTTCTCCAAGAATTCTCAAATATTATAAACAGATGCTATGACACGCACAAGCTCCTTTAGTACTCTTGGGTGCAGCCCATCAGGCCCTGGATATTTGAATTCATTTAAAGTTGCTAGGTGTTTCCTTTTCATTTCTTTTCCTATCTTGAGCTGCAGCTCCCTCCTTGCATTGTTTATTCTGTTGCAACCAGGTTGGACACTGCTTTCCTTTTGTGTGAAGACGAAGCAGGTGTTGAACAGTTCTGCCTTCTCTCTTTCACCCAATGACATTTCTCTGTCTTCTCCATGCAGAGGCCCTATTACTTGCTTGTTCTTCATCTTGTTTCAGACATAGCCAAATAAACCTTTATGATTATTTTGCAAGCCTGAGCCATAGCTGTCAAGTTCTCCCTTATTTTAAGGGAAATTCCATTATGCCGAATAGGATTCCCCGTGAGTAAAGGAAAAACTTGACAGCTATGGCCTGAGCTCATTCTGACCTTTGGCTTGCCAGAACTTCTCCCTGCAACTGTTGGCTACTCATGTATACTCATGATTTCCCCTTTCTTCCATTTCTCATGAAAGACAAGGGAGAACATCCATTCATCTTTCAAGAAGACAAGCAAGTATTCATGGCAATCCACTGCATGAAATGAATGAAGGATCCCCAACTGAGTCCATCACCACCACCACTTGTGAACAGGTGAGTAGTGTTAGGATTCATTCCCCGTGTTGCAGTCATGGGATTGCTTTTATCACATGATGGTTTATGTTTTCATTCCACATTGTGGGAAGTGACGGAGACAGGATGTTTATATTACTGTGTTTCCGCGATGTAGGATTTTTGTCCTTTGTTCTCTCTCTTTGCTGTCTGATGCTGAAGAGGAAGGGAGCTGAGTTACGATGCTCTGAGTGTGTATATGTAAATAAACGTAGTTTTGGCTAAACTACGTTTATTTACATATACACACTCAGAGTACATATACACACTCAGAGCATTTGCTGCGCTACTGAGTCTGAACACTGACTGCCTATACTCTGCTGATCTTGAAGTGTGCTGATGCCTCTTGGTATCAGTCGCTGTGATATTCGGGCTGGAGAAAGCTTTTGAATCTCCCGACCGACCAGGAGGGAGAGAACATGCCAGTTGGGCATGTGTCTCTACTGGACTCCTACTCGTGTGTAGGACCTCCTAACAAGTAGTGCTTTCACCTCTTATTTTATTACATATTTACCCATTACATCTATGCTCTGCCTTTTCTTGAGGCAGGAACTCCAGGTGGTTTACTCTGCATGGTCCCCCCATTTTATTCTCACAATGAACACATTTCAAGAGAATGTCACTTGCCCAAAGCCAGGGAGATTCATGGAGAAGAAGAAGAAGAGTTTGGATTTGATATCCCGCTTTATCACTACCCAAAGGAGTCTCAAAGCGGTTCACATTCTCCTTTCCCTTCCTCCCCCACAACAAACACTCTGTGAGGTGAGTGGGGCTGAGAGACTTCAGAGAAGTGTAACTAGCCCAAGGTCACCCAGCAGCTGCATGTGGAGGAGCGGAGACGCGAACCCGGATTACGAGTTCCCCAGATTATGAGTCTACCACTCTTAACCACTACACCACACTGGCTCTCACTACACCACACTGGCCCTGATTGACTACAGCTACAAAAGCTAAGGCTGCTGAAGAGGCCAGGGACCATCTTGGTTGTGAGTCATGGAATAATAATAATAATAATAATAATAATAATTTATTATTTGTACCCCACCCATCTGGCTGGGTCTCCCCAGCCACTCTGGGTGGCTTCCAGCAAATATTAAAATACATTAACATGTTACAGATTTAAAACTTCCCTAAACATGGCTGCCTTCAGGTATTTCCTAAATGTTATGTAGTTGTTGATCCCTTTGACCTCTGATGGGAGGGCGTTCCACAGGGCGGGCGCCACTACCGAGAAGGCCCTCTGCCTGGTTCCCTGTAGCTTTGCTTCTCGCAGTGAGGGAACCGCCAGAAGGCCCTCGGCGCTGGACCTCAGTGTCCAGGCTGAACGATGGGGGTGGAGACGCTCCTTCAGGTATACAGGACCGAGGCCGTTTAGGGCTTTAAAGGTCAGCACCAACACTTTGAATTGTGCTCGGAAACGCACTGGGAGCCAATGTAGATCTCTCAGGGCCGGTGTTATGTGGTCCCGGTGGCCACTCCCAGTCACCAGTCTAGCTGCCACATTCTGGATTAGTTGTAGTTTCCGGGTCACCTTCAAAGGTAGCCCCACGTAGAGCGCATTGCAGTAGTCCAAGCGGGAGATAACTAGAGCATGCATCACATGGAAGATCTGCTTCCTGCCTTGTAGGACTTTTCTCTCTTGGTGTTGGAGGTTGGGGCCTTGACTGACTCCAGCTACAAAAGCTGAAACAGCTGAACAGACACTTGGGCTGGGGTGTTGTTTAAGATTGGGGGGTTGTTGCTGTTACTGATATTATTATTATTATTATTATTATTATTATTATTATTATTAGTTTGTGGGTGCAAGACTCCCCGAAATTCCTGGAACCAGCAGTGTTAGAATTAAATTAAGGATGTGTTAAAACCAGGAATTAGGCAGATGCTGTGCATTGGACTCATGTATATAAAGCCAGACCCCTGTGATCAGTCTCTGTGTTAGACAATGATAATCCTAGGGAATCAACATAAATTAAGTATTAATTAAGTCAGACTAATCCCCTTTGAGGTACAGGTAGATAGCCGTGTTGGTCTGTCATGGTCAAAACAAAATAAAAAAAATCCTTCCAGTAGCACCTTAGAGACCAACTAAGTTTGTTCTTGGTATGAGCTTTCGTGTGCATGCACACTTCTTCAGATGCACTGAAACAGAAGTCACCAGACCCTTATATATAGTGAGAGGGTGGGAGGGGTATTACCGTATATACTCGGGTATAAGCCGACCCGAATATAAGCCGAGGCACCCAATTTTACCACAGAAAACCTGGGAAAGCTTCATAGGAGCCACTGCCTACCTCACTCGAGTATAAGCCGAGGGCAGCTTTTTCAGCACAAAAAAATGTGCTGAAAAACTAGGCTTATACTCGAGTATATAGGGTACTCAGAGGGGTGGTGGGAATGGGTGATAGGCTGATAGGTGTGGTAAACCTGTTGACGACTGTTAACGACTGCAATTAGTCTTACAGGAAAAAGCAAGGGGTGAGAAGGTTAAAAAAGCTTTGTCATGTATAATGAGATAAGAATCCAATGTCTTTGTTCAGACCAGGTCTCTCCATGGTTTTAAGCTTGGTAATGATTTATGGTGAATTATGGTGCTGGAGGAGACTCTTGAGAGTCCCATGGACTGCAAGAAGATCAAACCTATCCATTCTTAAAGAAATCAGCCCTGAGTGCTCACTAGAAGGACAGATCCTGAGGTTAAGGCTCCAGTACTTTGGCCACCTCATGAGAAGAGAAGACTCCCTAGAAAAGACCCTGATGTTGGGAAAGATTGAGGGCACAAGGAGAAGGGGACGGCAGAGGATGAGATGGTTGGACAGTGTTCTCGAAGCTACTAACATGAGTTTGGCCAAACTGCGAGAGGCAGTGAAGGATAGGCGTGCCTGGCGTGCTCTGGTCCATGGGGTCACGAAGAGTCAGACACGACTGAATGACTGAACAATGATTTGCAATTCAGCAACTTCTCTTTCCAGTCTATTTCTGAAATTCCTTTGCAATAAGACAGCTACTTTGAGATCTTGTATAGAGTGTCCTGGGAGATTGAAGTGCTGTCCTACTGGTAGCCTGGGGTAATGGGTCATTAGCACTACACAGCATCAAACTGAGTGTGGCCTCAGCTTGGGTTACATAAAGCCAGGGGTTTAGAATAGAGAGTTAGGAGTAATGTGGGCAGGAGCTGAGTACAGAGTATTGAAGGTATATGATGGAGTTAGGAAGCAATGGACTGAAGAGAGAGGCAGAGAAATGGCTGCTGGCAGTTTGAATCCTTTGGGAGAAGGCAAGACCCTCTTGGAGTGCAACACTGGGGTGCAACACTCCATTGTAGACTCATGCTGTATATATGTGTAAAAAAAACCCATATATCATAAAGAAACCACAATCTCCGCTGTGCCTCATTTTCCCAAGGAAACAGAGACACTGGAATCTTGAACTGCTGTGAAGATTAGTGTGGTGTACAACATATCTTTATTTTGGATTTTGTGATTTATGTGGAAGCTGTTCAGTTTTTGATGTTGTATTTGTTGCTTATGACTACTTTTGCAACATGGTAATTGTGTATTTTTTAATGTTCTGAGCCACCTTGAGCATTCTTCGAACTAAGGAAAGGCGGTATACAAATGAAATTATGTCTGTGTGCATGCCCGATTCCCCGTTCATCTTAGAGAAACATACGCAGCAGTTTCCCAAATGTATCCATGATTAGAGATGTGAGAAGGCAAAGTGGTCCATTCTGCTCTGCATTTGATGCACGCAGCCCTGCTTCCACACTGCTGCACTTCGTCTTCAGCCAAGAACCACGTTATTCAACTTGTTGTCGACGCTGGCAAAATTAGGCAGTATCAGAGTTTATTCACATAGCCAACAGGCCATAGCAACTAAAATACTGAAAAAACAGATAAAAACATTGGAAAACGACCAGTCAGGAACAGAAGTATATAGATGTACTGATAGATCATATAGAGGTCAATGAGGCCCCATTTTGGCGGCCTGAGATGATCAGTGGGGATGGTTCATCAGAGCTATAGAGATAAGCTGATCGTGACATCTATAAGCCTCAGGTACATGGGCTGGTCATATATGCCGAGTTGTCTTTCAGATCGTGGCCCTTAATCTCATTGCCCTCTCGATGAATCTGGCGACTTTCTCTGTTGCCAGGATGTTCTGGTCCGATAACAAGTGAAACGTTGTGGCTTCTGATGAGCGACCTGGGATGGAGAGTAAAAGGGGGGTGATAATCTCACTCCTCAGGTCTTTATACAGAGGGCAGGCCAGAAGAACATGCGACACTGTCTCCATGTTTCCGTCTCCACATCAGCAAAGACGTTTCTAATAATATGACCTTGGAGAGCTGTGATGGGTGTATGTGTGTGTATGTGTGGCTTTTTTGGTGTGTGTGTGTTTTGTGCTATTTTTTGTTTTATTTTTTCTTTCTTTCTGTTTTTACGGGATGGCATGCAACTTCGTTGCACTTGTATAGCGTTGTGCTTGTACTTGTGCAATGACAATAAATTATCTTATCTTATCTTAATTGCAAAATTAGGCAATTTATCATGTGACTGCATGGAGTGAACCCAAGAAAGAGCATAACTTATGTAACCTAAGCACTTTATTACGGAAATTATGGTGTCAGAGGCAGAGGAAGCCTCTTCGGCACCTGGGCTGGGGTGTGCACCTGTGGTGCCCGTCCGGACTGTGCATGTGCAAAAGCCCATACGGGCTGCCGCGTGTGCGACGTCCATACCCGTACGGACCTCGGCTGCTCTACAGCTGGGGGGAGGCAGTGGGCCATCTTGTCACCCCTCCCAGGGTGGCACCCGGGGCCTGCCGCCCCCCGCCCCCCGTTCGTATGCCTCTGGTTCTACTCCAACCATTTCAATTCAAAGGACATTCCAGTGTGGGGACGAATCCGTTACATATCATTTGCAGATACCATTCGTACCTCCTGGATCGATCTCTGCTACAGACACTGGGCGACTAAGCAAACACCAGAAATTTCCACCAGCATTTCTGTTTTCAGCAGAATTCTTTGACATCCCTGGTTGACACGCATTCATTTCTTTCTTCACACACAAGTTCAAAGAATGCCTTAAATGCAGCTGAGATAGCTTAGTTGGTAGAACATGAGACAATCTCAGGGTTGTGGGTTCGAATCCCACGTTAGGCAAAAGATTCTTGCATTGCAGGGGGTTGGACTAGATGATCCTGGGGGTCGCTTCCAACTGTACAATTCTATGAAAAATATATCGGCACGGCATGAATTTACACATTGTTCTTTTATTAGAAAGAAGACATATTCATGTGTGCTCTGAAAACTGTACAGAAATAACTGACAAGCACAGAGGTCAGTGGTGGGAAAAACAGAGTTAACCCAAGAAAACTGGGGCAGGGGTGAGGAGATTATAGCAACAGTTATCAAACAAACTTTTGTTTCAGCAATTACCTAACATGGACCTGCTACTGGAGTGAATGGGATAACTGGTGGATGATGGTGAAAGAAAACCGAGTTTCCATTGGGGCGGGCAGAGATTAAAAGCTTGAAAACACAGTAGGAATAGGTTTGTGTGCTAAAAAAAATATTTGGGCACCACCTGTCAAGATATTCTCCCATGGAACTCTTATCCACTTTATAAGGAGCTTGAGCAGGAGATCACCCCACTGGATATAGTTTCCACTTTGAATGATTAGAGTAGTTACAATGATATGCCACTTAGCATTCTGAGGCCGTTTTGTGCTTTTGACTTTCAAAGAATCATCTAAAGCATGACCATTACATCACAGATTTCTTTTTTAAAAAATAGGTAAACTTTTTATTCTTAAAAACAAAGCAAAGTAACCCCCCCCCCAAATGGATTTTTTTTAATGGTTTTAAATTAACAGACTTATTTTATTTGTAAGAGTACATGCTAACTATGAAAGAAATGTCATTATGCTGCTGCTGGTTTAAAAAGAAAGGCAAAACCCCACAATATAATAGAATATATTAGAAACATAATATATAGAAACATTGCTTGCATATCAAGCAGCTGGCATAGAACAGGAGTGTGGTTTGATATTTTAAAGTTGGTGCTCCTTTCATTTGCTTAATAAACTCCACAATTTTATAATTCTATGAAAAACAGCAGTTCAAATCTTCATTTAGACTCTTTCTGTGGTTTATGCTTACAGTGGTCACCCCTGTTCAGATGGGTAAAATTTTCAGGGTTTCTGGGTACATGACTTCTGTTTATTCTGTCCGGAACTGCAAGCACTCCCTGTTAGAAGGCACACTGTTGCTGATTGTGTTTTCCCTGCAAACAATGTCTTTTGGGCCAACTATTACACTCTTCTTGGTCAACAGGTAGACATATAGCCATGCCATGCTTGCGCATAGCTGGATCTGGGCAAAACAGCAATTCCAGAAAGGAGAAAGACTTTGGATTGCATTCAAAATAGTGTTCTATCATGGCCTGCTTACATTGGGACTTCCTCCGTCTCCTCACCCTGTGCACCCCAAAAATCTGTTTTGGGAGTTCCCTCAACATTCCAGAGCAGGTATGGAGAGGATGTGAGGTGTCCATATGGGGAGGACAGGGGGAAAGTCCTGTTGCACTCATCTTATTCCTTGCATTAACAGGGTGAATATTTCCCTGTTCCTTGCCACACAAAGAATTGGATGGTTTCTTTCTGTAAAGCTCAGTCCACCTTATGGTCTAGCCCCACTCATTTCTCATAAACTGTTGGAGCAGCCAAGTAATTTTGTTGTCCCCAAAGGGGACAATGACAATAAAATATATTCTATATTCTATTCTATTCTTAATCTCTTATGCTCCCCATAATTCTACCCATGAATCACATTTCATTTGTTTGTATCAAGGCAGTCAATTGCTTGTGAGAATGTTCTGCGATTTAATAATCAACTGTTTATTTGACCACGAGAATCACGGTGCAATCCTGTATGTGTTGACTCAGTAGAGTTCAGTGGGACTTACTCCCAGGTGAGAGAGTATAGGGTTGCAGCCCCAATCTCAGTTCTTTTTGTGAGTGCCGTGCAAGGACCCATACAGAACCCATGTGTCCTGTCCCCTACAGGAAAACTACCCATGACATCCTTACAGTAGAACTGGCATGGAGATGTGGGTGGTGCAAGGAAGCATCTAGGACTTCACAAGTTCCTCGTTATATACTGCAGAAACAGCACCAGAACCTAGTGCTTCAAGCAAAAAACATTGTATCCTGATGTACTCCTCCCCCCAAAAAAACCATATGAAGAATCTTAGTCAAAGGTCCAGATAATTCAGCATCGTTTTCTCCACCAGATGCCTCGGTTATGGGATTAGGCCACAGGCAGGACCTGAGCACAACACGCATCCCATTGGGATTCCCCAGGAAATGGGAATCAGAGTTATACTGCCTCTAACAGTGGAAGTGGAACATGGCCAACATGACTAGTGGCCATTGAAACCCAAGCTATGTGCAACCCAAGTCATAAGCAACCACATTAGGACCATAGGGAAGACCATTCCTTGGTGAGTCCCATATAGCTCAGTCTGGAACACACACATTTACAGACTTGCACTGAATTCGTGCTAAGTCTCTTGATCGCAGTGGATTACATACTCTGATTACCTTGGTAAAGCCCAGCATGAGATTTTTTAAAAAAAATATCTACCTAGCATATGCATTGCAAGGGGCTTAATGAATCTCACACAGGCTGCAATAACCCCTTCTCTGCCTTCCCATGTGCAAACAAGTCTATCTGGAATTTAAGGGCGAGCTATAATCACTTTTCATTTATGTTCCTACCCTGCCTTTTCACCAAGGAGTTCAGGGCA
The DNA here is from genome assembly GCA_034642065.1 of Darevskia nairensis. NCBI lineage: Eukaryota > Metazoa > Chordata > Lepidosauria > Squamata > Lacertidae > Darevskia > Darevskia nairensis. The sequence continues at coordinate 40,053 of JAWWNI010000599.1, read as the reverse complement.
ACATACATGGAAGGTGAAGATTCCACATGGTATCTTCAGAACAACTCTGTGAGGCAGGTGTGACTGTAGTAGTGAAAATCTTGTGTGAGTTCTGTGGCTGGGTGAGAATTTGGGACTAAGTCTCCGTGGTCCATGACTGGCACCGGGTTAAAATTGCCATAGGAGGTAAAGGTAAAAGGACCCCTGACCATTAGGTCCAGTCGTGGACGACTCTGGGGTTGCGGCGCTCATCTCACTTTATTGGCCGAGAGAGCCGGCGTACAGCTTCCGAGTCCTGTGGCCAGCATGACTAAACCACTTCTGGCGAACCAGAGCAGCGCATGGAAAAGCCGTTTACCTTCCTGCCGGAGCGGTACCTATTTATCTACTTGCACACTGACGTGCTTTCGAACTGCTAGGTTGGCAGGAGCAGGGACCGAGCAACGGGAGCTCACCCCGTTGCAGGGATTCGAACCACCGACCTTCTGATCGGCAAGCCCTAGGCTCTGTGGTTTAACCCACAGCGCCACCCATGTCCCTAACTTTGCCATACTGCTATGCAAACCTTTACCCCCACCTCACAACAACCTACCAATGTGCTGCTGCTGATTCTAGTGATAGTCTCAGAAAAGTGGACTAGGGATTTGCATTATGCTGTGCAGCTCTCATGCAGTGTCACTAATATCCAGGGCACGAATGCTCTGCAGGGAGCTGTACCCATTGACCTGAGATGTTTCAGCTGCTCATGGGACATCTTTCCAAGTATTTCATAGAATCATAGCATTGTAGGGTTGGAACTTGGAAGGGACATGAGGGTCATTTAGTCCAACAAAACCAGAGGCAGTTTTAGGGCAGCGTGGCTGGTTTCTCTGCACTGAGCTCTGAGCTGAAGGAGTGATGCAGGGTGTTGCAACTATGATGTAGTGAATTGAGCAGAATGGAAGGTGAGAGGTGGGATTTTGGCCTCACACAGGTCCCCAGTGAAATTTTAAAAGCCCACCCCTGACTGAAGCATCCATGACAGTTGGCCATCCAACCTCTGCTTAAAAACCTCCCATGAAAGACAGTCTACCACCTTCCAAGGGAATTTGTTCAGATGAAGTCTTCCCACCCCACCCCCCTCTCTGTAGGATCTCCCCATGTTCCTGGTCTAAAGCATGGACCAAGGATGTGGAACCTGTGGCCCTCCAGATGCTGTTGGACTCCAGCCCCCACCAGCCTAGCCAATGGTCAGGGATGATGAGAGTTGCACATTGGGAGGACAACAGGTTCCCTGTGGAACCAGAAAGTATGGGAAGCGTTTGCACAAGAAGCTCTGGGGGAACCATACACTACCATTTATAATGCAAACGGAGGACTATCGGGACCTGCCATCAAACCATTGGTCCATCAGTATTGTCTACACTGACCAGCACCAGCAGTGGCTCTCTGGGGTTTCAGGAAGGTTTCCCCCCCAGCCCTATCTGGAGATGCTGAAGATTGAACCTGGGACCTTCTGCATGCACAGCAGAATCCCTACCACTGAGCTACAGCCCTTCCCAATGAATAAGAGGACAACACAAGCTGTCAAGACCCAACACATGAGAATGGTAGGGCTAGGTATGAATTAGATGAGCCTTTGTCTTCCATAGATGCTTCAATGTGCCTTGAGTTAGACGTGAAGTCCATTCCTAGAAATTTCCAGTATATTTTTGGAAAGATTTCCCCCCCCTTATAAGAACAAATAAAAACAATAATTTGATCAGAGTGAATTCCCCCTTCCTCCAATCCTTTTCACGGGGACTTTCCTTCTTAAGGGCTGGAAAGACCTTGAACATAATATACACTTGAATGGGAACTGCATAAGAGCACACCTAGGGCTCTTACACATTTCCCATTCTCTTCGGTGTGGCTTGCCTGGCACATGTTCCCAGTGACTGATGTCCAGTTTCACTGAGCCTTACGGAGGACATATTCATTTCAAGTCAAGAGCAACCTGTATGCTCCAGTCTTCGATGTGTTTGCAATCTGCCCCATTCACTGCAATGGAGGATGCAACTCCAGTTTTACAATGCACTCTCCACTGAAGAAAATGGAACAGACTTTCTCAGCGGGGACATCAGTGTGTGCAGCTACGAGACCCACCAGACATTGCTGGATCATGCCCAGTACATACAATCTATTCCTGATGGAAAGGATTCCCTATCTCGATCCATTCAACCCATAAACCCATTTCCCCAAAATTCAGTTTGGATCTCCCCCACAACCCAACCCTATTCCCCAACAACAAAAGATAAGTGCAGGTTTGCAGACAAAAAAATTATAACAAAAAAGCATAGTAGGCCCCCTCCTGCCCCAAATGAAAAATGTTCAAACAAAAGTTTGGGGACAATAATACGAATATTGCTATGACAAAATAGACAATGAGGGGTTATCTGGAGTCTTTTACTGTGTCTGTGGGTTCGGGAAAGATCCTGCACCTTTGTCCCCCCCCCCCAGCCTAAAAATTGGTGATTTTTCTCTATAAAAAAACCCGGATCAATTTTTCTTCACTGAAATATTGCTGATCATTTTACGGTTAAAACAAATGGCAGGATTATGTCTGGGGAAAGCTTGCGATTTGTTATTTCACCACCAGAAAATAAGAGAAGAAGCAATTCCACATGTTCATTTTCCCTCAGAAAAGATCAAAACTGCTTGATCAATTCTTACACTCCTCTTGCCTTCTTGCAGAACAATTTCCAGCTATCTTGGCAGGGGGAAAGTGGCGGCATCGATTTCTGTTTGAGTTCTTATGGAAACACAGAGCGAAACGAGTTTTAAAACATGGTGGTTCTGAATTCAAAGTCTGAGGGGGGCGGGTCAGATATATATATATATATATATATATATATATATATATATATATATATATATACATACATGGTGTCAAGAGGAAGAAGCCAGATGCATCAGGCCATTTCCTCGACACAATATGACAATCCAAACCCTGAAGATGAGGAAGACCTGCATGTTAAGATGCTTCCATACTTTTTCCTCGCAGGACAAAGCCGGAAGAGCAGCCTGACATCTCCGCCCCATTTGCATGGGGCAGAAGCATGGAAAAATGACCGGAACGACACATGCCAAAGAAATGGAAGTCCTTGGGTTTCAAGTTCTCTTTTTATTGAAGAAAAGAAAAAGAAGAAAAAAAATAGATTTTTTTCCCAAGTGGATTTTACTCAATTTTTTTTCCAGTTTGTCTCAAAGTCCCTAAGGCAATGTTCTCCATATGTTCTCAACTTTTCCATGTCTCTTAACCGGGGATCGTCCACTTGAGGAAGCAGACAGGGGGGAAGATGTTGTTCAGTCTTTCGAAAGCAAAGAGGGGGGGAAATGAGGCCACACATGAACCTTTGTACAAAGGCCCACAATGAGCTTGCCTAGGGTCTACTAGCAGTCAATGTATGACCTACATTCTTGTTTGTTCATTGTTTGTTTGCTTTTTTGTTTTTTAAAAAAACCTCCCCTTCCCACTCAAGATTCTTTTCTCTCTTTTTTATTCTGGAAACCAGTTGAGTGGATCTCAAATGTCTTAAGTGGAGCTCTCTTCATTGTCCATACACCACACTTCTTTATTTTTTTATGGAGAGTTCAGAAAATCCAGTATGGAAGGAGATGTCCGCCGCCGCCACCAGGACTCCCTCTTCCATCCAACTTCCCTGCCCCAATTAGGCATCCTCTGAGCTAGCTCCCAGAGGACTGCTGGAGAAATCCCAACTTTCTGACGAGGAGGCCTCTTCCCGGTTGAGGGGGATCTCTGTTCCTGTTGCCGTTCTGGTGGCTGCGAGGAGACAGAAGGGAGATGGGCAGGTTCCTCTCCCTCCACCTCTAGAAGAGACAATGGGTCACAGGATGTGTCCAGTGGAACTGTGGGTACCCAATGCTCAGCCAAGCGCCTCCTGAGTTTCCATTCCAGACATCCATTGTGGCAGCATGGCTAGCGGCATCCTCTTGGTAAAGATCCTCCGTTAATCCTTTTGCCGCTGAGGCTGATGCCATTTTTTAAAAGAAAGCAACAACCTCTAATCCTCCCTTTCCCCTTATCATTTCATCATTCCCTTCTTTTCGCCGTGGCCTGCTCTCTTCCCCCACCCACCCCCCGGCCATCTTCCTTACCTGGGAAAGACCGTATTGCGTTCCGTACCTACTGCTACTATGTTCTACAAAGTAATAGTTTTCCCCACCCAACTCTGTCTCCCGAGAACAATACAAAGGTTGCTCCATATTATGTTTCCTTTTTAACTGAAAGGTTTCGAAAAGAAACCAACAGACATTGCTCTCTTGCTGAATTTCAATTCCATTTGATTGGTTCTCTTTTTATTATTATTATTTTAAAAAATCTTTATCTGCTTGTATTTTGTGTTTTGTTTTCCAGGGTGGGGGGAAAGGACACCCAAAGAGTCTTTCGTCTTGCTTTTTTCCTCCTCAGACCTCCGTCTGGAGGTCGATAATGTCCTGTCCCACCAGGGGGATTGTGGCGCCCGCCTTTTCCCACTCAACAGTTTTGAGTTCCAAGGGAGACTGTGACACCATCTCCATGTCCTTTTTAACCCACGCCGGCGGGGATTGGACCTTCCGGATCCCTTCCCAGGGTCTCTTGTTTGGTGTCTGCTGTTTTTCTTGCTGCAACAAAAGGGGAGGGGAGAACAAAACAGAAAAAAGAAGAGATCAGATTTCCAATAAATTAAGTTGAGAGGAAGGCCAAAGGGTTTTGTCGATTCTTTTGACTGAATTGATTAAAAAAAAGCCTTCGATTGATTAAAATGGCACTGGATTAATTGGGAGGTGGATGGCTTTAGAATTAATTGCTTGAATGCAAGTATTTGCAAAAGCCTCAGGTGACAGTCAATATATTTGAAAAGGTATTTTCCCCTTTCCTCTCCTATACTAAAGAATATGCATTTGTAGTGCCAACTTCAGTGCATGTATTCATCCCCCCCCCACCAAAAAGCCATGTCCATTTGGAGCAATTTGGGGTGGGGTAATTGTATGATAAGAGAAGGATAAATCCTGCTTCCATGGCACTGGCCTTGGCCATGAATGCCCTACCACAGGGATGGAGACCTTTCAGCCTGGTGCTTGAATCTGGCCCTCCACGCCTCCCTGTTTAGTCCCCGAAACTCTCCCCAGATCACACCCCCTCATCAGCCCTGCTCTGGACTCCCCTCGGGTACTCTGGTCTGGCTGAAATGTGCCCTTGAGCTGTGATAATACTTCTTGTCTGGATGGATGAAGAGATGTGGGCGGGAGAGGTTTGCAGAAACTTCTGGGTACCTAGAATGCACCCTGTGATATTGTCAGGGACCGTGCTGAGGAGGGCTGCACTGAGGAGGAATGGTGGGAGCCTCCCCCTCCCGCTGCTCCTGAGCAGGATCCTGAATCTTGCCAGGAGCAGTGGGACAGTATAGATTTGGAACAGTGGTTTGCAGAGGGGCATAGTTCAGAAGGCAGAAGTTGGGAAAAACTGGGTGGGGAACAGCTAGGAGGAGAAGAACTGGGAGAGAGAGAGAGAGAGTTAACAGAATCACTCTCTCTGGAAAGTGTCCATCCGATCAGCCCAAGGTCAAGGACAGCAGATAAGGTGGCAGCTCAGAAAGCTCTGTGGTTGCGAGATCAGGTTGCAAGATGTGGTAGTGACGTGGGTGACAAGGGGGGAAGTGGGTGGAATCTTTAATTGGGAGCACCTTCTTTCCTAGGAATGGTTCCTTTGTTCTCTCGCTGTGATCATTAAAATCTCTAACTGGTAAGAGACTCCTTTCACTTTGTTCTGCTTATCTACTGCCAAATACTATTTGTATATGGTATCTGTTCAAGAATGTTTGGTCCACTATGCCTAATAAAGGTTTTATTGGTATTGGTATCTACTGCCAAAGGGGGGTGGGGAGGAAGCTGAGTCCCTGAAGCCTGACAGGTATAGAGGTAAAAGTCACATCCATTGCGTAATACAGTTTCCCTTTGTCTCCGCCAATCACTTGTATGTAGCTCCCAGAAAAACTTCCACAACCCACAAAGGAATGTAACCCTCAGCATGAAAAATGTTCCCTACTCCTGCTCTACCACTGCATCTGCTATTTGCATTTTTTTTTTAAGTGGGAGCTCCAATCATGGCTCAGTTGGAATCATATCTAGTTTGGCCCTGAATTTCACCATCCTTCCCCTTGTTACACTAATGAACTGGCTGCAATGGCTTGTAGGAGGAGTAGGAAATGGGGATCCCCTAACAATGTACGCAAGCCGTGCCCATCCCTCAAAATGGCAGAAAATTCATGTTCCTGATGCCATTGGAAATCTCATCATTCTGGATCAACAGGAAGGGACCACGGCTATAATTATCTGCCATCTTGTGGAAGGCCAAGGCTCATGTAATTTGACAGGAAGCATTCTTAAAAACCAAATAAACTTCTTCTTGCTCAGTGGCACCAGGCAAACCTAGTGATATTCTGTGAATTATATAGATGTAAGCACAATAGGATCTTTCCACAACGCTACCCAAAATAGCATGTTCGAAACCCAAGGGGTATATTTTGCTTTTAAAATGTTCAGAACTGGTGCATCATTCTCTTAAATAAAGCAGGCTGTGGAAACCTCACCAAGAGTGTTATTACAATTCACAAAGGGATTTTTCATGCGAAATATCTGCCATGGGAAAGATTAGGGGTTACTGGAGAGAGAAAAGAAGTGCAGAATTCAATTCAGGCAGTCACAGCACTGGGGGAATGGAAGTAAGGTGCACATGTGCGATGGCCGAGCAGAAATTGAAGGAAACTCATGAAACTTCACTGGGGGGGGGGGGATAAACCTCCTTTTGTGTTACAAAACTTATCCACTACAGTGGTCCCTCGACTTACGAATTTAATCCGTTCCGAATGGACATTCGTAGGTCGAAAAGTTCATAAGTCAAAAAGCGATTTCCCATAGGAATGCATTGGGAGAAAAAATATTCAGAAAAATCCGTAAGTCGAGGAAACCGCATCTAAAATTCGTAAGTCGAGGAAACCGCATCTAAAACTGGCAACGGATTTCCATTCGGATGTCGAAAAATTTGTAGGCGTGCGGCCACTTTTTTCGTTCATAAGTCAAAAAATTTGGATGTCAAGTATTTCGTAAGTCGAGGGACCACTGTAGTTCTTGGGAAGTAAGAATTTTCCATCCTTTTGAGAGGATATCCCTCCATGCTGTGAAAGGATGGGACACTGAAGGAGCTTGGTGGGAATGCGGGGTTGGGATTAAATTCAAAGGAGGGGGGGTTAGCATGGGGTGAGGCATATGCAGGGTTGGTGAGCAACACGAGCAGGATCTGCACCCCCCAGTAAGACAGTGGTACCTTGGTTGTCGAACGACTCAGCTCCTGAACAGCTCAAACACGGAAGTAAGTGTTCCGGTTTGCGAACGTTTTTTTGGAAGCCAAATGTCCGACGCGGCTTCCGATTGAGTGCAGGAAGCTTTGATAGCCGCACCCTGGTTTTCAAACAGTTCCGGGAGTCGAATGGACTCCCGGAAAGGATTAAGTTCGACATCCAAGCTACCACTGTAAAGGTAAAGGTAAAGGGACCCCTGACCATTAGGTCCAGTCGCAGACGACTCTGGGGTTGCAGTGCTCATCTCGCATTATTGGCCGAGGGAGCCGGCGTACAGCTTCCAGGTCATGTGGCCAGCATGACGAAGCCACTTCTGGTGAACCAGAGCAGCGCACGGAAATGCCGTTTACCTTCCCCGCTGGAGCGGTACCTATTTATTTACTTGCACTTCGTGCTTTCGAACTGCTAGGTTGGCAGGAGCAGGGACTGAACAATGGGAGCTCTCCCCGTCGTGGGGATTCGAACCGCCAACCTTCTGATCGGCAAGCCCTAGGCTCTGTGGTTTAACCCACAGCGCCACCCAACATACTAATTGCATGGAATGCACAAACACATTTAAGTTGTGACCTTGCAACTCTGACAGTACATGTTTCTAATGTGGGCCTTGGTACTTAAAAAGTTCTCCACCTTTGTTACATCAACTCTGTAACATGAAGTGGTTATGAAGGTTGCTCCCTTTAGTTTCATCTCTATTCATTGTTTGGTCCTGAGGTGTTCCCAGATGCTCAGAGCCTGCCGTAGCACATTCCTTTTTCAACAAGGCTTCTAAGTGGAGATTAATTGTCCATCAGTACCTGTATTACATTTGAAATCAATGTTTTATTGTTGATTGCTTCGAAATCCATTTACGCAAAGCAATTGCAAGAAGAGAGATTCCAGCTAAACATTAGGAAGACTTTTCTGGGGGCAAGAGCTGTTTGGCAGTGGAACGGACTCCCTCAGAAGCATAGCTGTCAACTTTCGGATTTGAAAATAAGGGATTTTTCCAAACTTTCGGATTTGAAAATAAGGGATGCCGCCAGGGCGGTGCAATGGCACCAAGTAGCCTCGCCACCCTGCGCTCCAGAGGCTGCGCACGAACGGGTGAGCGAAAGAGCGAGCGCATAGACGGCAGGCAGGCTGTCTGTCTGGTTGGGCGTGAGGGTCTGGCTGCACAAGGCATGCAAGCTCCGCCCCCAGTCGGTCTCAGACTCCTTATTGGCAGCCGAGCAACGCAACTGAGGAGCCTCCCTGGCCGGCAGGGAGGGAGAGGAGCTGCTTCCTTTGAAATCCGGGAAATTTAAGGGATATCAACAATCCGGGATAGCAGTGGGAAATGGCATTGGAATAAGGGAGTTTCCTGCCAAAAAAGGAGCGTTGACAGCTATGCTCAGAAGGTGGTAGGCTCTCCTTCATTGGAGGTTTTTAAGCAGAGGTTGGATGGCCACCTGTCAGCTGTGATTCCTGCATTGTGTGGGGTGGACTACATGACCCTTGGAGGTCCATCCCAACTTTAGCATTCTATGATTCATTAAATAAAAGTATGTATATATGCATTGGGCTACAATTTGCCCAACATATGGCATCTTCCTTTGTTCATTGTGGATAGTGGGAATGGTTTCTACAAGAAAGGCTTGGAAAGCACACATTCAACAGAATGAGTTGCAGTTGAAATGTAAAAGATAAGTGCTTCCAGTACATAATGAGGGTCTATATAACTAGACTGAGATTATTATCTTACAAAGGTGTTCATAATAAGCGATGAATGGCACAAAAATATTTTTGTGCTTCCTTTTTCTATCCTTTTGTCCTCCGATCACTTAATATTTGTTCTTACTGGATGGGCTATTGGCTCTAGCCTGTTTTATTATAAAGATAGTCTTTATGTATTTATGGATTGTATTAGTTATACTACATTGAAATAGGTCTTACTTAAATGCAAAGTGGTACAAAAAAAAGCACACCTTTAAAACGCGCTGATATTTTTCCAGTATTGCTCATGTTGTACATGTTAAATATCTGAATTAAATCATTCATATTTTGTTTTTTTTAAAAAAAGAAAGTAAAAACAAAATATAGCATCAGGTTTGCCCATGAAAGGCTTCAGCTCAAAGCAGGAGATTGATAGCTGCACTGAACTGGAAACAGTTCTGAATTCGGTCCCTCCTCAAGGCCTTGGATCAAAGCCACCACCCTCCCCCCAAAAGAGATGGGGAGGATATTCCTTTTATCACCTTCAAAGCAAATACTGGGTGGTACGTGAGCAAAAGATTCCTTCCTCCTCTCCACAGTGCATAGTTAGAGGCTGAGCTCAGATGGCTTCAAGCATCACCCAGTCTGAGCAGGAGAACCTCCCTCCCATCACTCAGTGACGTGACTTCAGAAGCAAGACGTTCTACTGACTGGGTGAGTTCTGCTCCAGGGTCTCCTGCTTATTGGTAGCAAAGCAACTTCCAGCTCCTCTGCTTGCTCATCTCCGCAAGTCTTGGTTTACAGGAGGGGAAGGGCTGGTCTAAAGAGCTCCAGCAAAGCGCTTAAGGAAGTGTGTGAGAGATATTGTGAGCCTCAAAGGGATGCTTCCGAATTCTTCAGTGAAATCTTCCTTCTGCAATGCCTTGTCTCTCCAGCCCAGCACTCTGTCTCAAACGGTGATCCATGAAAATCCACATTAAGGGCACATCAAGAGATCCACCCTGGCATTCAGTGGCCATACTGCCTCTGAGCAGGAACGCTTCCCCTCCTCCACCCTCCTCCTCCCTCCTTCCTTTTGCGTCAAGCGACTGTGCTACATTTTTTTTCTTGTCGCAAAGCAGCTGCTCTGGGGGGCTTTTGAGCTGAAATGCTAGGGTGAAAAACAGCACTAAAGGTAAAGGGACCCCTGACCATTAGGTCCAGTCATGACCAACTCTGGGGTTGCGGCGCTCATCTTGCTTTATTGGCCGAGGGAGCCGGCGTACAGCTTCCGGGTCATGTGGCCAGCATGACTAAGCCGCTTCTGGCGAACCAGAGCAGCACACGGAAACGCCGTTTACCTTCCCGCAGGAGCGGTACCTATTTATCTACTTGCACTTCGTGCTTTCGAACTGCTAGGTTATAATAATAATAATAATAATTTATTATTTGTACCCCGCCCATCTGGCCGGGTCTCCCCAGCCACCCTGGGCGGCTTCCAGCAAATGTTAAAAAACAAAACATTAAAATATCACAGATTAAAAGCTTCCCTGAACAGGGCTGCCTTCAGATGTTTTCTAAAGGTCATGTGGTTGTTTATTGCTTTGACCTCTGATGGGAGGGCGTTCCACAGGGCGGGCGCCACCACCGAAAAGGCCCTCTGCCTGGTTCCCTGTAGCTTCGCTTCTCGGAGTGAGGGAACCGCCAGAAGGCCCTCGGCGCTGGACCTCAGGAGCAGGGACCGAACAACAGGAGCTCACCCCGTTGCGGGGATTCGAACCGCCGACCTTCTGATCGGCAAGCCCTAGGCTCTGTGGTTTAACCCACAGCGACACCCGCGTCCCTGAAAAACAGCACTAGAAAACCTCTAATGAAATAAATGTTCATGGCTAATAGTCACTGACAGACTGCCCCTATCCTTCTCCAAATATTTATCTAGTCCTCTTTGGAAGACATAAAACTTGAAGACCTCTCACTAACTTTTGTCTTATGTTTTTGAATTCGAGACATTGGCCATGATTGGGGTCCCTTCCAGCTTTGCGATTCTACAACTCCATGTGTTGTGTGAAGAAGGGAGGTTTTCTTCTTCTCAATGGTGATGTCTGTCCTGAACCTGCTGTCAGGACAGTCGTTGGGGTAGCCATGGAACCAAGGTGATAGAAAAGCTTCGTAACCATAAAACATGCTTCTGAGATGGGCGAAGTGGACGTCTTTGGACCTTGGCAAAGGCAAGGGAAGGTGGTTGCCATGTAGGGATGGTTTGGGAGGGATGCAGTCAAGGCTCTAACAATGTTGGGGGAAAATGGGTTGGGAGAGTTGCATGAATCCTCTTTTCTGTGTGATGTCGGGAGCGGAAGGGTCAAGGGAGCATTCGAGGGGTGCTTGGTCCGTGACTGAGAGGACCGGATGCTTACTTATGGGTGGGAGAATGCATTTTGAAGACATGCGCCATGGCAAGGATTGAAGGGGAGGGTGTCTCTATGAGGTTCATTAAGGAAACGCAGGCAGTAAGACTTACGCTAGCGTTAGTTTTATCACTTCCTCCCGAAGAAACACTCCATCGTTTTATAGCCTGAGTGCACAAGAGAGAACAGGGTGTTTCCCCCCTCTTTGATCAACGTAATTGAATTGGCGCACGCCAAGGAACAAGAGTGCACCTCGTGTGCCCAGGAGAACAGTGAAATAACCATTCAACAGCATTTTCCCTTTAAAAACATAGTGCTTGATGGGGAAAAGGAAACATGCAGAACTGGAGAGGGATCTGCAAAAAGAACCATAAAACCCTGGCAGGCAGTGTCGCATTACGGGCCTCCGTAGGAACACAGAAAGCTGCCTTATACTGAGTCAGACCTTTGGGTCCATCAAGCTCAGTATTGTGTACTCTGACTGGCAGCAGCTCTCCAGGATTTCAGACAGTGGGCTCTCCCAGGTACACCTGGAGATGCTACACCTCCAGCTGTACCTGGATATTCATACATTACAAGGGTTGAATTAGATAACCTTTCCAACTCTACAATTCTATGATTCTGTGCTTGTATGCCTGGAATTGAACCCGGGTCATTCTGCCTACAGAAGAGGTGTTCTGTCACTGCACTACGGTTCTCCTTAATTTCTGAAGGCAGTGTGGGGAGAATCATTCTTGAGATTATACCCTAGTTGTTTTATTTATTAAATTTATTACTCACTCTTTTTGCCACGGCAACTCAAAGCGACTTACAATATTTTAAGCAAGCAAACACATACAGGCAATAAAACCAGCTTTAAAAACAACCTAAGACAATTTGGTTATTTGGTTTTTGGTTTAAAAAAACCCCTACATTAAAACATCCAACCCATGAAAAAAAATGCTGTAGATAATTCAAAGCCAAAGGCCTGGTGAAAAAGAAATGCTTTTGTTGAACTAAAAGCTGGTATTGCCTTAATTAATCCAGAATAAAGGAAGATGATCATGGATAAACAACCAGGATGTATCTGCAAGAAGTGATTCTTCACGCAGAACCTCTCACATCTCCCCTGCTGCTTAGCTGAGTCATGGACATTTTTTTTCTTTTTTGCACAGGTGTAGCACAAAGTATGAGATAGTGTTACTCTTGAGCTTAATCCTGCATCTGTGTGGTCTGCGGCTCTTTGATCTGCGGTGCTTTTGCCTTTGATCTACTAAAGCACAGGAAGTGCTATGGGGGCAGATCATTATCTCTGCCACCCCTTGAGGTCTTAGCAAGAGAAAAAAACCTCTGTGTTGCAATCTTGAAACAGAAACCAAAAACGAGCAATACGACGGCCAATGAAAGCAGTATATTTTTTTTTCTTGTATGATAACAGGAAGACAACGGACAGTGATCCGGTATTGACACTGTTTCGTGTACGTCTTCTTCAGCATATAACTGCAAAATATAGATAAACAGAGAAACAAACAAAACCATACTGACACGGATTTACTTTTTACAGTTCTATGGATCAACAGGAGCACCACTAGTAATAGATGTGATTTTGTAAAAAGGTTAAGACAGAAAGAATCCCAATTCATTTTCATGTTTAGAATGCTTCATCCGGAAGGGTTGAATTCGGAAATGGATCTTGGCTGCTTTATTTAGCTCTGGTTTAGGAATGATGTTGCTTTAACTGTGATCATTTTTGATTATAATGGAATTCACCTGGTGCCATGAGTGGGTTTATAAGCTTCTGTACTTCTGATAACCAACAGCAGTGGTTACATATTCATATGACCACTGCTCCTTGAAAACTTCCATTGTATGTTGAGGTATGCTATTATTATTATATTGGTGCTATGTTTTATTGAATTATAGAATCATAGAATCATAGAGTTGGAAGAGACCACAAGGGCCATCCAGTCCAACCCCCTGCCAAGCAGGAAACACCACCAAAGCATTCCTGACAGGTGGCTGTCAAGCCTCTGCCTAAAGACCTCCAAAGAAGGAGACTCCACCACCCTACTTGGCAGCAAATTCCACTGTCGAACAGCTCTTACTGTCAGGAAGTTCTTTCTAATGTTTAGGTGGAATCTTCTTTCTTGTAGTTTGAATCCATTGCTCCGTGTCCGCTTCTCTGGAGCAGCAGAAAACAACCTTTCTCCCTCCTCTATATGACATACTTTTATATATTTGAACATGGCTATCATATCACCCCTTAACCGTCTCTATATTATGTATATTTGCATTAGATGTATTGATTTCATGGATTACTGTGATACATGTCCATGCAGGTTTTGGTTGTTTACCTGTTTATATTTTGCAGTTATATGCTAAAGAAGACATACACGAAACAGTGTCAATACTGGATCACCGTCCGTTGTCTTTCTGTTATCATACAAGAAAAATATATATACTACTTTCATTAACCCCTTGAGGTCTGACAGGTGAGCGGAGCCTGAGATTTTGGAGTGATGCTGTCATCCAAGGTCGATAGCATTGGGACAGCAGAATGCAGCTTTTGAATAAGGGGAGGCTGAAGTTTCTTCAGAAAGAATTTCCAGCTGAACAGTTTATGGGGAAAATATATGGGCTGGGGATCATCCATCATCTGGCAGAAATCCTCCTGGACACCATTTTGGCCAGCAATTCTCGGACATGTCCAGGAAAACCCAGAGGTATGGCAGCCCTATATCTAGAAGACATGGGTGCAGAGAGTCAGAGAAAAATTGAAGTCATTTAAACTTTTCTCCAGTCAAACGAAAAAGACTTATCGAAAACAGATTTTCAAACTGCACATATCCTCACATGGGTGAGGAGAGAAAAAAAAAGGCCGAGGGGTTTTGCCCACAGGTGCAAAATTATGGTTTTTTGAATTTCCCAGATCCTTTGTTTGCAGGCCCCCAAATAAATTAGTTCCCCGGGGATGGAGTTTTCAGGAAACTGGGCCAGAACTCACCTTGCTGTCTGCTGTTGGAGACTCCTTCTCTTTCTCTGCATGCTGCAGCTTTCGGTTCAAGTCCTGGAACATGTCTTGGTGACGTTTTCTCGTGTGCATGATTTTCTGCAACGGACGAGAGAGAAACAGGTCAGGATATCCCAGGTACATCAAAGCCTCAGGCAGGAATTGTGAGATCAATTAAACCTAATTAGGAATGGGTAAATCTGTTCCAGTTTCTCATTGCTCTAGTCCTCATTTCTCCACATTTCCATATCACTTCATATATATATATCTGATGAAAATTCTTCAGTGTTTTAATGCAAGTCTCTCTTAATATAGTTATTTTTGGGTGCAGTTTTCCCTAATACAAATTTACTGATTTACACTTATAAACTGCTTGGTTTTAATAAAACTTCTAAGCCATTTACAGTTCTTAAAAACATGTTAAGATGATAAATAAAAAGGTTAAAAAGAGGTATTTGTAGCATAATTAAATGAGCTTTTAAAGAAATAAAAAAAGATAACTAAACTCAACAGAAAGCAAAAGAGGCCAGCCTGCTACATTTGTGGATAGGGTCGCCAAACAAAAACATTTTAAGCAAGCACCACAAAGAGTGCTTGCAAAAGCAAAGGCATTTGCCTGATGTCAATAGGCAGGGAGTTCCAAAGTGTGTGTTCTACCATAGTAAAATACTGATTTCTTACAAGTGAGGAATGAGTATTATATGGCGCCTGTAGCAGTGCAATGCATTTCTGTATGCTATTTTCTCTAATGCGTGCACTTTGATGCATACTAGATCCTAGTGTGTGCATTTCTGAACAAACTGGAACTCCACTGCAAAATTCAGAGTGAGTGTGAATTGTTTTGGAAACCGCGAATTAGGTAGGTTTGCCTTTAAACGTGAACCGGATTGAATTTCTCCCCCATCTCTAGTCCTAGCCAAGTAAAGATGCAGGACTGAAAAACCCCCAAATGGCCCAATGACTACTGAGAATGATCACTGCTCCCAGAACACAGGATGTCCGTTTGTAGGGGGTTTCCATTTGGTGGGTTCATCCCTTTTTGTACTTTTGCAAACCTTGGGGTTCCCCCAAGCCTCTTAATACCATCCTCATGGGAGCGGATGGTCCAGTTTGGGCTACATAAGGAGAATGAGGTTGCTGTTTGTATAGCAGGCACGTCCAACTCCCAAGAGACTGTGATCTACTCCAAGTATAAAAGAAACCTGACAGTGATCTACCCATTATCATTGGAGGGAGGAGAAGCATGCATGGGGATTGCTCTGAGTTGTCAAGCTTTTTTAGGGGGGAGGACCCAGAGTGGTTTACCTTTTGGGGGGGAGGACTGCCCAGACTTCTTGAGCTATTTTTTTAAGGGAGAGGGCCCAGAGTTGTTGAGCTTTCTGGGGGGGGCGATCAAAAAGGATCCCACAATCTACCAGGATCACCAGGGGATCTACCAGTAGATCGCGATCCACGTGTTGGACATGCCTGGTATATAGAATTTTTCATCCAAAGCGAACCACTTCATTCTTTCAGTTTATGCTACGGCTACGCAGAGAGGTATCCTATGCAACACTCTGGGCTACAGTTGCCAGACATTTGCTTCGATGCCTGGCTACCAGAAATTCTTGGTTCACTGCCCATGGATCGAATTAGGCACACATTTGCATCGCTGTACATTCCAGTGGAGAAAATTACCCCTTGTTATGGGGAATACGCAGTGCTATTTTTCTAGAAAAAAGAGGTGCCAGAAGTCACCACAAATGCCTCCTGAGAGGTACCAGAACTGAGTACCTGAGAGGTACCAGAACTGAGTTCCGATGAGTTCTGGCTGAAAAAAACAGCCCTGAATATGACGCAAACGGATTCATGGGTTCTCGGGACTCAGGCAATGACTCCAGACATTTTGGGTGTTAGGACAGTCAATTTGGTATACAGTGGTCCCTCGACTTACGAAATACTTGACATCCGTATTTTTCGACTTACGAATGAAAAAAAGTGGCCGCACGCCTATGAATTTTTCGACATCCGAATAGAAATCGTTGCCGGTTTAGATGCGGTTTCCTCGACTTACGAATTTTAGATGCGGGTTTTTTCGACTTATTTCTGAATATTTTTCTCCCAATGCATTCCTATGGGAAATTGACTTACGATTTTTTTTGACCTACGAATGTCCATTCGGAACGGGTTAAATTCGTAAGTCGAGGGACCACTGTATATGAAACTAAATTCAATGGAGGAACGGGGATGAAAAGATTCACTCTCATCCTGTCCTGTCCATTATGTAAATGGAGAAATACTCACCTCGAAATCTAGCTCTGCATACCGGGATTTCCGTCTCTGGGGATTGAAAGAGAAAGACAGATTAGCAGTAGGGTGATACCACCCCAATGAAATTTACGACATTTTATTTTTATTTTTTGCCACCGATTTTTGTGTGTGATATTTCTCCTGGAGAAAGCACCATGCAAAGAGGCCCTTTGTGTACACAATTTGCAGCAATGGCCACAATCATGGCAGCCGCGTGGAGTCTCATCTGTCTGTGTGCATGCTCAGTCCCACTGGACTGAGGAGACACATTCCCTGGTCCAGACGTGGTCCTACCATTTGGCAAAGTGGGGCAACGGCCTCAGGTGCTGGATAAAGCCCCTAGCCATTCTCCTCTGCTGAAAAAGCAGAGCTGTGTGTGTGCTCTGCCACACTAGCCTATATAATACCCTGTTTCCCCTATTTTAAGACGTAGTCATAAAATAAGCCATAGCAGAATTTTTTCGCATTTGCTGAAATATAAGCTGTACCCCAAAAATAAGCCATAGTGATAGGCGCAGTTCTGGAGGGCGCCAAGGAAAAGGTGGGGCTGGGCTTACGTAATAAAAATAAGACATCCCCTCAAAATAAGCCATAGTGCGTTTTCTTGAGGGAAAAAATACATAAGACGGTGTCTTAAAATAGGGGAAACACGGTAATTATTATTATTATTATTATTATTATTATTATTATTATTATTTATTTGTACCCCGCCCATCTGGCTGGGTCTCCCCAGCCACTCTGGGCGGCCTCCAACAGATATTAAAATACATCAAAATCACAGGTTAAAAACAGGGCTGCCTTCAGGTATTTTCTGAATGTAGGATAGTTGTTTATCACTTTAACCTCTGCTGGGAGGGCATTCCACAGGGCGGGCGCCACTACCGAGAAGGCCCTCTGCCTGGTTCCCTGTAGCTTTGCTTCTCGCAGTGAGGGAACCACCAGAAGGCCCTCGGCACTGGATCTCAGTGTCCGGGCTGAATGGTGGGGGTGGAGACGCTCCTTCAGGTATACAGGACCGAGGCCGTTTAGCCTGCTGCTCAGAGGAGCAGTGGAGGACACGATCCCATCACTAATAATTTGGGTTCAGTTAACAATTTGGGACCTTGACAACTTTACCGACAAGATCACCTTACCCCATATCAACCGCTTCGATCTGGCACAGTTACAGGGGCTACATAATGTGAATTTCACATTTGAAAGAAATCAATGATTTAGTGTGGCAGAACTACACTTGGGAACTCCCTGCCTTTTGATATCAGGCAGGCTGTATGCTTTTAAAACATTTTTGTATAGATAATCCTACTCAGTTGTTTAGAAAGTTGGAGCAACTTTTAACCCATTTTATGAAAACCATCCCTCTCTCTGCCCACACCATGATTAGTTTTATATATGTCAGTTTGCATTTCTTAGTGCAGAAAGTATTGATCTGATGTGTAGAGATCTTTCCTATTCTACTTAGTTTGAGAAGGTTCTGGAAGCTTCTCTGTGTGAAAGGAACAAGCAGAAACTTCATGGTGTTTGGGTTATTCCTTCATAGAAGCTGAGTACAGCTGGTTTAAACTGGTCCTGTTATCTCTTCTGTCAAGGTCATGCTGACTATAATAATAGGCCAGAAGGAGCCTGGGTTTCACTTTCTCTCTTTCTCTCTCATTTCCAACTGGTGTGGTATTCTATATATTGTGTTAAGTTTTAGACTTATTATAAGTTATTGTTAAGTCTGCTGCAACTGGATTTCTTACGGATAGTGCCAATCCTGAATGTATTGGATTTGTGACCATGATGCTCATTTGCCTTCAGTAGCAGTAAAGCTCTGCTGGATGAAATGCCTCTGGTCCATTTTTGGGAAACCCTGCAATGTGTGTAAGCTTTTACTCTGCTAACTATACATTGGAATCTACTCTGGATCAATATTGAGAAGGTAAAGGTAAAGGGACCCCTGACCATTAGGTCCAGTCATGTCTGACTCTGGGGTTGCGGTGCTCATCTCGCTTTATTGGCCGAGAGCCGGCGTACAGCTTCCAGGTCATGTGGCCAGCATGACTAAGCCGCTTCTGGCGAACCAGAGCAGCGCACGGAAACGCCGTTTACCTTCCCGCCAGAGCAGTTCCTATTTATCTACTTGCACTTTGACGTGCTTTCGAACTGCTAGGTTGGCAGGAGCAGGGATCGAGCAACGGGAGCTCACCCAGTCGTGGGGATTCGAACCGCCAACCTTCTGATCGGCAAGCCCTAGGCTCTCTGGTTTAACCCACAGCGCCACCCGTGTCAATATACATATACCTCTGTTATCTCCCCCAACCAGTCAATTTAGCCCCGTATTGTATCATACGACTGGTTCTTTTTCAAGGTCTTGGGGACAGGTTGGTCTTCTTCAGCCAAGGGACCTGAGGTCCTTTCCAACCAGAGATGCCAAGGAACCTACGATGTTCTCCGTGCAAAATGTGTGCAGTATCACACAGCTATCACCCAGCCACATACCTCAAGGGAGCTCATGGAAAGGGTGGAAACCGTCTCACTCTTGGACACCATGCCAGAGTTGCCAGACTCGCCTGTGTCACACAAGCTGTTTGGCATCTGTGAGTCACCAGATTTGTTGACCATCGGAGGCGACAGCTGGTGCTGCTGCTGCTGCTGGATCATTGGCGAGGCCTGAGCCTCCCCACAGCCCATGACCACAGGCTCCCTTGGAGGGCTCTTGACAACGAAACCTGGGTCAGTGGCCATACTGAGGTGGATGAGCCTTGTCTGGGGCATCTGGTCAATGTTGATGCTGTATTTTGTATCGTCTTTGGGGGGCGGCGGAGGCGGCGGAGGCTTCGGCCTCAAGGTGGCGGTGTTGGAAGGCAGGATGACGTAGCTGGTGTCTATGGCTTGGTCCTGAGCTCGAGAGAGCTCCGAGTCCAGCTTCTTGAAGATGTCTCCGTCGCAGATGTAGATGGACTTGGGGGTCTGGCTCTTGTCCTTCTTCAGAGTGAGGGTGTGGTTGCTGAAGTCGTTGAGGTTGATGGCGCCCAGGTAGTGTGGGGAGCCTTGGAGGTGCATCTTGGAGACGTTGGCTGGAAGACTGTTGAAGTTGGACGATCCCTTCTGGTGGTTCAGCTTCAGCTTCTCCTCATCCTGCAGGGACGGGCGTTTCAGGGTCCCCGTGATGGTCATGGTGCGGCAAGTGCTGATGTCTTTGTTTAGCACTAATGGGTCGGCGGAAAGAGGCAAAGCATCAGTAACTGATGGGATTGGACGTGTCTTGCTACACAACAAAAATGACTCTCGCCATCATCACACCACCCAGGGATGTCCCCACCCATCTCCAGAACAGAGGCTCCTAATGGGATTTTCATTCATCATCATTATTATTTATTAAATTAGTATGCCACCCTATACCCGCAGGTCTCAGGGCAGTTACAACATAATATCACAATATAAAAACACATAATACATAACCAAAATAGGGAAAAAAAACCCACAAGTCAATAACCACCCCCCTCCAACACATTTTAAAGGGGAATTAGAGTTTCACTCTCGTTTCATTCTTGTTCTAGACTTAGTGTCTCTGCTTTCAACAGCTACTGAGCGATGGGTTATTCATTTTTGTCTCCCATTCATTCAGTATGTGAAGACAATGGATGTAGAAATAAATGGCCTGCTTCTAATTTGCCTGGTTATGTTTAAAATTAACCCACAAGCTTCTCGGACTGGGTTATACATATAAATAAATAAATAAATATGATTTATATGTCCTCTAGAGATCCCTTGTTTAATCCACTGTGTTTGATTCATGATGCAAACATTGTATTTCTGCTGGTAAAGGTATATAATCTAGTTACCCGTATTGGTTTAAAATGTTTTACGGTATTGATTTTATCCTTGACCTCAGTGCCACGCTTGCCCCGGTTGCCAATTTGCTACTGGCCAAGTTCAGCATGTTACTACTAGCATATAAAGTCCTTAACAACTTGGGATCAGTTTACCTGTGAGATCACCTTGCCCCAATTATGCTTGATTGATGGCTTCAATCTGCAGAACTAGCACTCTTTACAGGCGCCAAATAAAGCTCATTCCGCATTTGTAAGAACTCAAACTTTTGGTGTGGCAGCATCTACACGTTGGAACTCCCTGCCTATTGATAACAGGGAGGTCCCTTCCCTGTTTTCTTTTTGGTTCCTGCAAAACTCATTTTTGTTTAGACATGTCTACCCAGATATCTAAAATGCTGGTGTCTGTTTTAAACTCCTTTGAGTTTATTGCTGATTTTACTTTTTCCTGAATTCTTAAGATTGTTCGTATTAACTGTTTTTACTGATAATTTTATTGTTTTACTCTTATTGTAACTGCTTTGATTTTTTTTTAAAAAAAAACCAATCAAGTAATGTATACATAAAGCAAATAATAAAGTGTATTTTTGTCCCTTCCCTATTTGAGAGATTAGATACATAATATCCTCTGGATGCTTTCAGACCAAAAGAGCAGTTTCAGCGCTTATAAGAAAAGAAAGAGCCAAATTCTGAAGCCGATGGAGAACATCACATGCAAACACACACATATGCATCACAGATATAAGTAAACTATATATTGCTATTGCTCAGCCAACTCTCAGCTGCAAGGAAAAGAGGGTTAAGGAGTCATGGCTGGCTTCTATGCTGCACCCCAGAGTCATGGAACCCAAATACTTACCCAGCATAACCAGCAGAACAGCTGCTTTACCTATTCTTCCCCTAAGAACAGGGGGAAATAAAAGACCAAGAAATATGGGCTTGGGGGCTTCATTCAAACAATTCCCGATTAAGGGCTGGAGCGTTACGTTGTTGCTGGGTGGTTGTGTTGTCTTGTAAAACACAACAGCAGGTTGTTGGGATTTAATTGGTCTGCTATGGTGCCTTGAGCTTGCTAAGCCAGCAAAATTCAAGGGCAAGCCATCAGAAATAATGACCCAAGCCTTTGTGAGACCGGCTTCCTCAACCTGGCACCCTCTAGTCTAGATGATATGGACTACAACTCTGATCCTAAATGTGGGCACCAGCTTGGGCAAGGCTGGTTGGTCTAACAGGCATCCCTAAACTGCGGCCCTCCAGATGTTTTGGCCTACAACTCACATGATCCCTAGCTAACAGGACCAGTGGTCAGGGATGATCGGAATTGTAGTCCAAAACATCTGGAGGGCCGAAGTTTGGGGATGCCTGGTCTAAGACATCTTGACATCCTGGGGTGTGGCAAACCCAATTGGGTAAGAGAACTGTCATACTCAAACCTGACAACTGTAGCAACTGGGGGAGGGATTATGATATCTGATGGACATGGAAATGAATTTCCCAGATCTCAGATCCTAGATGAAGATCATGTGGGGGTGACTGAACTCTCTGGACCCTGTGTTTTCTATGAAACAGTAGACGTCTTGCAAGGAAAGATGGAGGCATTTAGCTGTTCTTCCAAGTATCACTCATGCATTTAGACAACTCAAGGGGTGCTTCCCTGGATATGTGTTTTTGTGTGTGTCACAGTGCTTGCTTTCCTCTTCCCTCCACGTTTACTTTTCCTTTTGTGCCATGTCTATTAGGTTGTGAGCCCCTAAGGAGGGCCTGTCTGATCTTTTAACATCTCTGCAGTGCTTGGAAAACATCCGCTGCTTGTTTAAAATATTATAGAACAGTTTCTCTGGAGAGAGAGGGGTGTAAAATGGAGCAAGGGCCGTCCTTCCTTGCTCGTTTGTTGGATGCCTTTGGTTTTGTTGAGGTTAAGATTGCCGGCGCTGAGAGAGATCAGAGGGATAAAAAGAGACACACAGAGAGAGGAAATAAATGAAGACAGGGAGGGAAAAGAAGCCAGGAAGAGGGAGAGGTGAGAAGACATCAGCAGAGAGGGAAGCGTCATATGGAGATGCCAAAAGGAAAAGCAATATGAGGATATGCCTAAGGGCATGTTGGCACTGGGATAATTTGTGGGAGCTCACACTCCCTTTTGAAACCTTGGAGCTGAAAAGAGAAGGCGATAAATAGTCCCTGTTTAAAACAGGAGCGACGGGCTGCAGCTCACTCCCCAGCAAGCTGGCAGGGCGAGGAAAGCAAGAGTCTGATGCGCCATGGAGCGAATCTGATGCGGGCGCTCCACCAGAAGGACAGCCTTCTAATGCGCACCCAGATCACAAGTCCCAAACGACACTTACTCACAAGTAAACATGCCTCAAATTGGGCAGAAATGGATTGATCCAGTGTAGTGTAGTGATCCAGTGTAGTGTAGCTCCTTAATCTTGATGAGCTTTGAATCCCCCCCTTCCTGGTTCTGCTAAAAACACGAATGATTCTTGCATGTTATATGCATTATTATGAACACTATTATACATGTAATATTATACACCTATTATATGCATATACATGCTACGTTTCCTGCAGTAATCCATGTGTAATACATACAATGCATGTGAACTGTATTAAGAATATGTGTATATTGATATACTTGTGAAATCATGCTGCAGAAATAAAATACAACATGGAGCATGGCTCTTTTATATATACCATGCATATATATACATGTTTCTCCTGTATCGGTCTCTACAGCCACAGAAGGCGCTGTAACACTCTAACAGTTTGATTTCTCTCCAAAAGGTGCACTCTTCCTCACAAGGCAGATGGATGCATTATATGCATAGAAAATATGTGTTTTTGCATATAATTATTTGGGATTTAATAGAAAAGAAAGATGCAAAAATATATCGGAGCTAGGCAAGGACTCACTGCAAGAGGCAGCCTGAAGTTGGGGAGGGGGGGACTTATTCAGGTCGAATCTCCCAAAATCCATATATACCGTATTTTTTGCTCCATAAGACTCACTTTTTTCCTCCTAAAAAGTCAGGGGAAATGTCTGTGCGTCTTATGGAACGAATGTGGGGTCGGCCGCTGGCTCCCTTTCTGGCCCCGCCCCCTTGCCCAGGCCTCCATTGTTGAATGTTCTGCAGAGGGAGGCTGTTTGTTTCCCCAGCGACATGTGACTGGCTGATTAGATTATCTGTCTGGAAACCGGCTCCCTTTCCTTTCCTAAAGAAGCTGCAGAAGTGTGAGTTGAACCCCATAAAAACAGGATTTTTTCCCCTTTGCAAAGTAAGCTCAACAAATTTGAGCTGATCCTCAAAAAATGGGGCTTTTCCCCTTTGCAAAATAAGCTGCACAACTGTGAGCTGATCCCCCCAAAAACGGGGCTTTCCCCCTTTCCTCCTCTAAAAACTAGGTGCGTCTTATGGTCAGGTGCGTCTTATGGAGCGAAAAATATGGGTAAATCCAACTACGATGATTTCCTCTTCCATCTCTAGTTTCAAATCCCATCAGGGAAGCTGCCATCTTGTTAAGAAGTCAGACAACAAATAGAAAGGGGAGGTGAGATGAGGGGATGGGCAGGCAGACAGGATGGCGAAGGATCGATAAAGTTTGTGCATGGAAATGGATGAATGGAAGGCAGAGATGAACGAAACAATGAGAGGAATAGCTCCACATGTTGCATTTTAACATTTGCCTAGTGTTTTGTGTGTGCCCATAAATTTATACTGTATGGAGTCGGAAAATAGGTGCAAATGTGTCCTCTCACCCGGGAGATGGGAGTGCCTCCATCTCCTCCCCATCAGGTAAGAGCACACCTGTTGGCAAACAAGAATCGGCTAGAAGGCACAGCAAAAAAAAAAAAAAAAAAAAAGCATGATATAAACAGACAGAAAAGAGAAGCCTGGAAAGGAAAGGGTGGGAAACAAATCCAAGAAGGAAAATACAGAAACGTTCACAGAGGTGTGGACAGCGATTAATTCTCAGCTTTAAGAAGAGATCCTGGTTTGGAAGATTGGAATTCTATGCAGGGTCGGAGGCAGCTGGGGTTGTCCTTGCTTGGAATGAGGAGGGAGGATATTTAAGGAAATCCCACGACGTGTCAAAGGTTGTTGTTGTTGTTTTTAACCCCTTCCCCTGGTGATTTAGGGATGCAGGAGGCGAGCAGAGCATTTAAGGGAGGGTCGAGGCAGTGCAGGGCACTCTTGACAGAGTTCTCAGTTGCAACAGATGCAGCGACTGGGTCTATTTAAGCAGGGGTGAGGGGTGGGGGTGGGAAAGAGGTTGGAGGCCCAGACAAGTCTGCAGGGCGATCCATTCCCAAAGGACGTGGGTAAGAGCAAGGGAGAAGCGGAGGAGACAGAGGGTGCTGGAGGAATAAGCTCTCCAATCATCTCTCCCAGAACAGGGAAAGTCTAGAGGAAGAAATGCAGTATGAGAGGATCCTGAAAATCACTAAATGTCCTAATTTAAACATCCAGTTCTTATATGGTTAGGGTCAGCAGGAGTGTTTTTTTCTGGCACGATGATCAGGTCTCATGAGCTGCTTCGGAACTCCCTGCCTATTGATATCAGGCAGGTGCCTTCATTGTATTCTTTTTGGTGCCTGCTAAAAACAAATTTATTTACACAAGCCTATCTAGATGTTTGGAAATTTGATGTGAGTTTTAACCTGTTTTTAGCCTATTGTTATTTTAACTTTTCAAACGTCTTAAACCACTGCTTCCCAATTTGCTGACTAGTGTGGACCCCCTATTTTTTCCAAAAGCGAAGCCACAGACTCCCTACTTTGGAAAATTTTGATATCTGTATGGTGGTTTTTGTTATGTGAATGGTGCTACAGACCCCCTGGGTGGGTTATAAGCAGATCCCCTGTTTAAAATCACTGTTATTTTTCCTTGATAATTTTATTGTTATCTTTTTTAAAAACCATGTTGAGGTTTTTTTTTTCCTTTTTACAATCAAGCAGTGTATAAAATTTATGAAAAAGAAAGAGAGAGGGGGGGGGGAGCACAGATCAGGACTCGTCACTACCTGCTTCAACCCATTTTCTGAAATGTTTTCCACCACTGAACTGCAATTGGGGAAGATGGTAAAAGTACCCACACAATGATTGAACTGTTGTACCCAAATCCATTATGCGCCAACAAAAACCAATTCATGTGGATGTTATCATGCATCGAAAATGGTTGTGGGAACCAGTGTTGGCAGTGCTTATGTCACTCCAACTGGATAATAATAATAATAATAATAATAATAATAATAATAAGTTGTTATAGGAACAACTGTTTAGAAACTTGTACCAGAGTTTTGATTTTCCTCTTCCCTCCCTGTTCCTTCCCCCTTGTATATCGTGGTTTTTTGCTTTGTTTTTGTTTTGCTTGTTTTAGATTATAAAACTGCCGGATGGGCTCTGTCTTGTTTTGAACAACCAGACCACCCTGGAAGCCTTTTTGACTGAAGAGCAGGGAGAAACTAAATAAATAAAGACCTGACGAATAATAATAATAATAATAATAATAGACCTGCCAAGGGCCGACCTAACTGTGATAAATAAAGGCAGTCATTTTCATTCAAGTATAAAGTGAGTCTAATTTTTTTGTATGGGAAGGGGCACATAGGGGAGGGCACCTGAATCTTCTGCCCCTCCCCCCATGCTCCCTAACCTCCAGGCACTTCCCCCCCTTGGAAAGTGCTTGAAGGAACAGGGCATGCAGAGGGTTTCAGCTCCTCACTAATGCCGGAGTCCCTTTTGATGTAGGAATTAGATCCTTCCATGCCATCCTGGCTCTAGATGCGAATGGTGCAGTCATGGGGTTAAGTCAGCCTGGCTGCCACCAATGTGTCCAGTTTGGGCCTGGGTCTCTTCTTCCTCTATCCACGCCCCTTCCAAAAGCCTGTCCCAGGGAGGTTGCCCTTGACCTCAGCCAAGCCCCAAGCATATAGGAGGGCAGCGGAGGAGAGTTAGCCTGCAGGAGCTGGGAGGAAGCGGGAGCTCTTGAGAGGGCAGGAACGGCCGGGAGCAGCTCAGACGCACAGACCAGACGCAAGACAGTTTTTGACACGAACAGACAGCAAGGATATATATTGTAAACAAAGAAAAGGAAATTGAGGTCAAGATCAATCCCCAAACCAGGTCACTTGTTGATTTCTCACCTGTGATGTGCTCACCTGATCTACAAGCCATATCCACGTCCTTCTCGAAATCAGTCTGGAAGACAGAGAAAACAGAAGGGGGGCGGTGGTCAACAAGGCAGAGGGGAGGGTTGGTTGTTATGGGGTGGGAGAGGAAAAGGGGCCTCAAATCCAGCACTTCTGGCACATTTCCAGAACAAAAGGTGGATTATTGAGAGGTGGAGGTGTTCGGTTGCCTTCAGTTACAGATAGGTAGCCGTGTTGGTCTGCCGTAGTCGAAACAATAAAAAAATTAAAAAAAAATCATTCCAGTAGCACCTTAGAGACCAACTAGAATCATAGAATCATAGAGTTGGAAGAGACCACAAGGGCCATCCAGTCCAACCCCCTGCCAAGCAGGAACAAACTAAGTTTGTTCTTGGTATGAGCTTTCATGTGCATGCACACTTCTTCAGATACACCATTCAGACACGGGCAATATTGTCTTCCTGATCATAATTTGCCATTGTCCACTTCTGCCCCATTGTCTAATGTTCCTTTCACATTGCAGCACCCGTGGTGCTATGGAACTGTGGCTTTTTGCCCAACATCTCAGCACATAGTGCTAAATTTCATTTGCACCCGTGTCCATGGTGCAACACAATGGCGAGTGTCATTGGACAACATGGCTACTCGCCCTCTCTGCACATGCCTGCTTCTGTCCCCCTGTGAAAATGGCAGGAAAGAACTGAATGCATCAGCAAACTGCCCCAGGTCTTGTCAATTCACTCCCACAATTCGCTCCAGTCTTTGATGGGCGCAGGTGATGGTCTGAATGAATAATCACAACCAGATTTTTCATTTAGATCTGTATCTGAAACCATTCCGAGTTATCAGCCTGGTCACTGAGTTAGACAGGGAAGGCTTCGTTAAATCAGAAATGGATTTGTTTCAGGTTCTTGAAACACAACATTGAACAAAAGGCAGATTTCAGTGTGTCTTGTGCAGGGTCAGATTCACACACGTCTTCCAACTTTTGGCGATGTGAAACTTCTCCCAGTCCTTTGGCCAATTAAACAATCTGTTTTAAATGGTATGGGTTTTTGTTTGTTACTGTGGTATGTATTGTTGTGTTTTTATATTGTCAACCTTACATTGATCCTTGGATAAAGGGTAGTTATACATTTTAATAATAATAATAATAATAATAATTTTCCTGGGCTAAGTGAGCTGCAGAAGAAACTGGTGTTTCCCCCCCCTGGAATCACCTAACAGAAATTAGCACTAAACATGCACTATAGTCCATTAATTTTCTGGAAGCGGCTTTTATTTCCCATGAAAGCTCAAATATAATATGGAAATTAAGAGTTAGAGAAATGTTGGGGAAATGGGGAAAGGCTGGGTAAATGCTGCCTTTGGCAGGAATCAACATATTATAGGGATGGAGACAATTATGCCAGTCCTTGTTCAAGTCTGATCCTGTCTAATTTGCTTTCTGTTATGTGGGGGTGGGGGGCGGGGAGGAAGATGGTAGCTGCTTGTGCATATTCTTGTACATATCAGCTGGAGGAGAAAACTGCATGCAGAGAGGGCCTTCTTGGTGGTGGCACCCGCCCTGTGGAACGCCCTCCCTTCAGATGTCAAAGAGAACAACAACTACCAGACCTTTAGAAGACATCTGAAGGCAGCCCTGTTTAGGGAGG
The DNA here is from genome assembly GCA_034642065.1 of Darevskia nairensis. Lineage (NCBI taxonomy): Eukaryota > Metazoa > Chordata > Lepidosauria > Squamata > Lacertidae > Darevskia > Darevskia nairensis. The sequence goes on along the minus strand of JAWWNI010000599.1, from coordinate 11,745 downwards.
CTTTTAATGTTTAATAGATTATTGTATTTTAATGTTCTGTTGAAAGCCGCCCAGAGTGGCTGGGGAAACCCAGCCAGATGGGCGGGGTATAAATAATAAAGTATTATTATTATTATTATTCTGCAAGTCAGTTGGGGTGTGTATGAGAGACTCATTCAGATATGCATCCCGTTGAACGCAACAGATCGGAAAAGCAGAATCTGAATCCAGATGCACATTCAATTTAGTGATTAGAGAAAGGTCTGAGCAAAATGGAACAATGGTCTGACTCAGCACAAGACAACTTCTTACAAGTATGAATTCTCAAGAGAGTTTTTTGTGGCTCACTGGGCAGAAAAGTGGAATATTCTGTGGAAATCAAGAGACATTTCCCCCCTCCCGAAGTCCAAGCATGCATCCTGCTAATTTTTGAGACTAGTACAGCTGATTTTTCCCTCATTTCATTTCTCTCTTTATTTTTTAAAAAATAAAATAAAAATTATTTAACTAATCAATGTGGTGTACAATGAAACTATTAAAGCCACCTGATACAGAACAAATGACTAACGCAGAATCCAATTCATTCTCTAAAAACACTTGGTTGAAATACGTACATTTTCAGCAGATGACACCAGGATTATAGGTGCCTGTCTGATTCCCATAGGAACAGTATCCCAAGTTACTGTTGCCACTACGCAAAAATCCCAGGTTCGCCTAGAGACTAAACTAATATGGGATAACTGTGGGACTGTTAGGAGGGTTCCTCCTGATGATCACAAGTGATCTGGCCTGTGTGTACAAGGGACAAGGTGGTCCTTCGGATAACCTCATACTAAGCCATTTAAAACTTTGGATACTACTAATAATACCTGAAACCTAGTTTCATATTGGACTGACAGCCGGTGCACGGCTTTCTGCACAGCTGTGATATTGTTTTAATCTTTCAAAATATAAAGCAACTGGTACATTTTCATAAATAAAATATATAAAGCATTATTTAATCATCTAACCTATGGGAAAACTTGGTGCAAGCGAATGGGGATGAATGGGAAATAAACAGGCCATCTGGAGACATGTGGAGTCAACGCGGGACTCCATGACTTTGAAAGTGGCACCTCTCGTCTCACTAATAATAATAATAATAATAATAATAATAATAGTAATAATAATTTTATTATTTGCACTCTGCCCACCTGACTTTATTTGCACTCTGCCCACCTGTTTAGGGAGGCTTTTAATGTTTAATATATTACTGTATTTTAATGTTCTGTTGAAAGCCGCCCAGAGTGGCTGGGGAAACCCAGCCAGATGGGTGGGGTATAAATAATAAATTATTATTATTATTATTATTGACTGGGTTGCCCCAGCCACCCTGGGTGACTTTCAACAAATATAGAAGCATAATAAAACATCAAACATTAAAAACTTTGACAAACTGGGCTGCCTTCAGATGTCTTCTAGAAGTTGCTATTAAACTCCCTGACATCTGATGGGAGGGTTTTCTGCAGCATGGGTGCCACTACCAAGAAGGCCCTCTGCCTGGTTCCCTATAACTTCACAACAGAAGAGAAAAGCATTTCTTAACATAGGAACAAGAGGCACTTTATCCTACCATGAGCTGAGCATGTCCGTTCTGAAATGACCCCCCAGAATCTCCATTTCCTTCTTCCTGGCGGTCCACCACTCGGCATTTCACAGCATCCTGCACCTGGGAAAGGGCGTGGCATGAGAGAGAATCAGATCAAAGTGTCAGAAGGAGCAAAAGAAAAGGAATGAGGAACAGTAAGTCATTTCAGCACCAGGACAGAGGCACACCCAGCAGAATCTGCTTAGAGCAGGGGATGGCAACCTAAGGCCCATGGGCCACAAGCAGACCATGGGGGTATTTGATGGGCCCATGTTCCAGTGAGTTCCGGCTGAAAAAAAGCCCTGCCAACGCCCATTCAAGCCCTGGTTGGGGCTTTACATTCATTGGAACCATATAGAAAGACAGATCAAAGGAGACCGAGACAATGCCTTCTCATCTAGTAATTGTTCAAAGCAAGATATGGTCTTTTCTCAAGCAAGGCAAGATTTGAGTTTGGGCTGAGCCGAACCAGTATACCTGAAGGAGCGTCTCCACACCCATCATTCAGCCGGGACACTGAGGTCCACCTCCAAGGGCCTGTGAAAAGTGAGGTTACAGGGAACCAGGCAGAGGGCCTTCTCGGTGGTGGCGCCCGCCCTGTGGAACGCCCTCCCATCAGATGTCAAGGAAATAAACAACTATCTGACTTTTAGAAGACATCTGAAGGCAGCCCTGTTTAGGGAAGTTTTTAATGTTTGATGGCATTATTATTATTATTATTATTATTATTATTATTATTTTGAGAGCCGCCCAGAGTGGCTGGGAAAACCCAGCCAGATCAATTTATTATTATTATTATTATTATTATTATTATTATTATTATTATTATGCCTGCTCAGATGCTCACCTCTCTTCTCAGGATGCAGTGGACCATCACAATGACAAAGCCTTCCAAGGAGTCGAAGACTGCGAAAAGGATTTGGAAGAGGGCTGATCTGCGGTCTGTGATGGCCAGCACGGCTGACATCCAGGTGAGGGCGAGGAGAGGTAGGACCACACAGGAGCTCCACAGAGATGCCCTGCGAGAGGGAAGAGAACAGACCATCATTGAGCCTTCCTTGCCATTCCAGTTGTGACGCAGCAGCCACTCAAGTGAGCAGATCCCGCAAACCTCTGCTTCCAAAGGGTGACAGAGGAATAATTTCTGGTAGAGGCAGGGTTGTCCCGAACCGTTTCCAAGCTATCAACGGGACATTCTGGCCGACCGAGGAAAGGGGCTGACAGGGTTTCTGACCAAGGAAAGAGCCATATGTAAACATAAAATAACGATGCACACTGAGAAAACAGGTGGGACTATGGTGTAGTGGTTAGAGTGTCGGATTAGGACCTGTGAAATCAGGGTTCGTATCCTCCTACTTGGCCATGAAGCTCACTGGGTGATCTTGGGCCAGGCACTGCCTCTCTCAGTCCAACCTACCTCACTGGGTTGTTGTGGGGGTTAAATGAGGAGTGGCAGAACCATGTATACCACTTTGAGCTCCTTGGAGGGAAAGGTGGGATAGAAAATTTAATAATAATAGAAATAGTAAAGGTAAAGGGACCCCTGACCATTAGGTCCAGTCGCTGACGACTCTGGGGTTGCGGCGCTCATCTCGCTTTATTGGCCGAGGGAGCCGGCGTACAGCTTCCGGGTCATGTGGCCAGCATGACTAAGCCGCTTCTGGTGAACCAGAGCAGAGCACAGAAATGCCGTTTACCTTCCCGCCAGAGAGGTACCTACAGGTATTTATCTACTTGCACTTTGACGTGCTTTCGAACTGCTAGCTCACCCCGTCGAAACTGGAGCTCACCCCGTCATGGGGATTCGAACTGCCGACCTTCTGATCGGCAAGCCCTAGGCTCTGTGGTTTAGACCACAGCGCCACCTGCGTCCCAGTAGTAATGGTATTAATGCCTACCCTTACGTAACCTACACACTCCACACCTAAGGTATATTCTATGAGCTAGGTTTTGAGGATGAAAAGTGGTTGTGTCTTCATCCTAGAATCCTAGGTGTGTAGTTTGACACACCCTGACTTCCTCATCCTCTGCTTTGTGTTCCATCTTGCCTGATGGAGAACAAAAAAGCTCTCCACACTTTTCTGATCCCTTGGTTAGTCCCAGTAAAAATATTACCCAGCTGTTGATTTTGGATCTCTCTCTTCGAGCTTCCAGGAAAACTACCTGTTTGCTCTTGCAATTACTTCCTGGATCCTGAGGAGACTCCCTTAGAGTAGAAAATCTGCTTTAATTATACCTGATTTGCCTTAAATTAGTTAAATTCTGAATTGAGAGCACCTTAATGTGCTGTTTAACCACGAGCAAGATTTGATGACGGCTAGTTTTTCCCCCCAATGACGCATAAAGCATCTCTCTGTTGCCAAGGGGCATTCAAACAAAGTAATGCAATGCAAAACTTCCAAAGTGGACCAATCTTGAGCTTCAGATTTCAAACGGACAAGATAGTCCAATACAAAGTGTTTTGGTCCCTGCAATTCATCTTGGAGAGGTTGTGTGAATTTCTAAATGAGTATTCTGTGCCCAAGCCCAAGAAAGGCAGTGTGGTTGGACTAGGGTCTGGGAGACCGAAATTCAAATTTCCACTTGGCCATGAAGCTCACTGGGTGACCTTGGGCCAGCCACTGCCTCTTAGCCTAGCCTACCTCACAGGGGTGTTGTGGGGCTTAACTGAAGAGGTGGAGAACCAGATCCACCACTTTGAGCTGCTTGTAGAAGAAGGTGGGGGTCAAAAAATGCAATGATGAATCCAGGCTTGCCTCATGTGTACTGGGTTTTTAAGATGTGCTATATCTCTTCCATGAAATTCATTATTTTTAGATCTTTCCACAAAACAAAGAAGCCCAAAATTTCTTGTGATATTTGGAGCTGATTCATCATTTTTGAACCAGCCCCAATTTGCAAAAACTACATGAGAGAGAGAGAGAGAGAGAGGTCTACTTATGTGACAGTGCAACATAAGCCTGTTTGCAGATGATGCGGGAGCAAATATTTCAAGCAGGGTGGAATAAGGCAACATCAGCTGGGGAGGGTCATAGCTCAGTGGTAGAGTATCGACCTTGCAAGCTAAAGGTACCAGGTTCAATCCCCAACATCTCCAGGTAGGGTTTGGAGAGACTCCCTATCTGAAATCCTGGAAAGCTGCTGCCAGTCAGTGTAGGCACTGCAGGGTTAGATGGACCAAAGGCAGCTTTGTGTGTTCCTGTTGCAGCTGGGTCTTCTGTGAGCATTCATCTATCCATTTCATGCTATATAATAGACACTTTGGTGGAATCAAGGCCAGTTCATAATTGGCTCCTAGCCCCTTCTTCTAGAAACATATTTCCCCCTTACCTGGTATCAACTCATAATCTTGTCTAAATTTGCATGAACAAATTAAACAATCTATTTCTATAGCAAATGGCGAGAAGAAGATGCTCATTGAGTATTTTCCCCCTCAATGGTAACCAGAGGCAACTTGGATATTTAGCCTTGGGGGAAGTCTGACTTTGATAATACATGAGGAAAGAGTTCAAAAGGGGGCATGGGATTCTCTTTGGACTGGCAGAGCGGGATTTGATTAAAAAAAGGAATAGTTTTCAAAATGAGGTATAAATCTGGTGGGGGGAAATACAAATCCATACCCTGCGCCCCAAACTCCACCACCCACCTCCTCTTTTCAGGTGTACTCCGCACCTCTTTCTCAAACGTATGACATTGGTTAGCAGGACATCCCAACAAAGGCACCCTTTTGCAACTTGAAAGTTAATAAAATGGACTTGGGGACATGCACAGGGTGGGAAGAACAGAACCCAGCCCAATCCAAGAAAGTGAACAGAAACAACACATGGAACGGGGGTGGGGAGACGGTGAAAGATCAATGAGACAGTAGCACAGGTAATATTCCATGCAAGGAAGGAGAGAGTCAGTTTGTCCATCATTTCTCTAAGAGATCAGTTGTTGGGATTCTGCATTTGCAGTAATTAGGAGCCATTCAGATTTGCTTATCCCTGAGCCATCAATTGCAAAAGGAAATATTGAATCCTGATTAGACTTTTCTGCTAGGCAGTGTCCTTAAGGTCTTCTTCCTCACTTCCTTGAAGCACTTGCAGTTTCTGCCAGTTCTAGCAATGGGTAACATTGAGGACCCTAACATGGGGAGGGCTGTAGCTCAGAGGTGGTTCAATCCCCAGCATCTCCGGGTAGGACTGGGAGAGTTCCAGCCTGAAACGCAGGAAAGCCACTGCCAGTCAGTGTAGACTGTGTGAGCTAGATGGACCAAAGGGCAGATTTCTATGTTTCGGTGTTCCTATGTGTCTGTCTGCTACAAATTCACATGCTCAGATTGTGTGCAAACGGATAGTCAAAGGTACCCTTCCAGAATTAAAGCAACAGGTCCCCCCCCCCAAAAAAAACACCTTCATAACAGGAAGCCAGAAGAAGGGAAGGGGTTCAGGAGGCACCTCCCCAATCTTTGGGGGTTGTTAATTCTTAGCTATCAGGGGTATACATGAAAGAGGTGAAGGTGGCATGGAAATGGGAGATTCCAAAGGAGCAGATAGGCAAGGAGTTTGCGTGATTCGGAGAGGAAGAAAGGAGAAATGGGTTGAAGAGAGATTGCCAGGAGAGAGATGCGAGGAAATTTTAGGGGATGCTGAAGCCGGAAGCTGCAGGGAGCGGGTCTGAAGGAGAAAGGCGAGTTGAGCAGTTATGGAGAAATATGGGTGCATGAAGAAGAGGTCTCCTGGAGGTCGGGCAAGGATAAGGCAGGGAGGAAGGTCCAGCAAGAAGCTTAGGTTGCTCTATGAAGGAGTCACAGGGACATAGCTGTCAACTTTCGGATTTGAAAATAAGGGATTTTCCCAAACTTTCGGATTTGAAAATAAGGGATGCTGTGAGGGTGGTGCAATGGCACCAAGTAGGCTCGCCACCCTGCGCTCCAGAGGCTGCGGCGAACAAGTGAGCGAAAGAACGAGTGCGTAGATGGTAGGCAGGCTGGTTGGGCGTGAGGGTCTGGCTGCACAAGGCATGCAAGCTCCACCCCCAGTCGGTCTCAGACTCCTTATTGGCAGCCGAGCAACGCAGCTGAGGAGCCTCCCTGGCCGGCAGGGAGGGAGAGGAGCTGCTTCCTTTGAAATCCGGGAAATTTAAGGGATATCAACAATCCGGGATAGCAGCAGGAAACGGCATTGGAATAAGGGAGTTTCCCGCAAAAAAAGGAGGGTTGACAGCTATGCACAGGGAGCAGTGAGAAGAAGAAAGGCAAGTATTTCATGGACCAAACAGGAACCAGCAGCAGGATTGGAGAAAGAGATGTGAGAAGAGGAAGGCAAGGTAGAAGCAGAATGTATGGCTCTGGGGTCTTCAAGGGTCTTGGACTGTAATAGGACTGTCTGTTTCTATCTTAAGGCCATGGCTCCCTTAGAGTGGGAAAAAGAAAGTCAGCGTGAAGGCAGGAGAAGAGGAGAAAGGGTGAAGGAAGTGTGGAATGTTTCAGGTTTTTGAACAGCAAGGCTGTTTTTTTGGGGGGGGGGTTCCCCTGCAAAGCTAGTTTCTTGTGGTTTCTTGTTAACCAGGTTGCAAAAACCTTGTCATTCCTATAACAGCATATAGGTAAAAAGGTATATAGGTAAAGGGACCCCTGACTATTAGGTCCAGTCGTGTCCAACTCTGGGGTTGCGGCGCTCATCTCATGTTACTGGCCAAGGGAGCCGGCGTATAGTTTCCAGGTCATGTGGCCAGCATGACAAACCTGCTTCTGGCAAACCAGAGCAGCGCACGGAAACGCCGTTTACCTTCCGCCAGAGCGGTTCCTATTTATCTACTTGCACTTTGACGTGCTTTTGAACTGCTAGGTGGGCAGGAGCTGGGACCGAGCAATGGGAGCTCACCCCGCCGCAGGGATTCGAACCTCCGACCTTCTGATCAGCAAGCCCTAGGGCTCTGTTGTTTAACCCACAGCGCCACCTGGGTCCCTAACAGCATACAAGTAGAACACTGTATTGATCAGCTCGGAAGAAAGCCTGGCTGGTGGAGGTCTTGTCTTAATCACAATCGCCTTGTCTTAATCAACAGGGTCTTGAACAAACCTTCACCCCAACCACAGCTGAAGGCTTACTTTTCTGCTACAGAGAGGAGGGATCAAAGATGACTTCCCACCCTTCTTCCCCCAAAATGCTGTATGTCTTTGAGATGAAGGAGGATGACAGTGTCTGTGAGAAGCACGGCAGAGTTCGGGTAGGACGGGAGCTCTGTCAGGAGCTGGAAGATGGCAGAAGAACTTCCGGGGTAGATTTTGGTGAGGGATATGGAACAGCACAGAAACTGCACTGCAGCCCTCTATCCCAGGGTGTCTCCCTCCCTCTCAACCTCTTCTTAAGCCCAACACAAGAAAAATGTCTACAGTTATTGCTCATCCTCTCTTCTTTTCTATCCCTTGACCCACTCCCTTAATACCTAGCCCAGCCATCTTCAACTTGGCTCTCTCCAGCTCCTTTGAACTACGTAACTCAGGAGTGAGCTTCCTTTCTGCTGCTCCAGAAGGTAGGACCTGACCTGATGGATTCCAATTACCAGAAAGGAGATTCCGACTAAACATTAGGAATAACTGTCTGACAGCAAGGGCTGTTTGACAGTGGGACAGACTCCCTCGGCAGGTTGTGGACTCTCCTTCCTTGGGGGTTTTTAAGCAGGGGTTGGATGGCTATCTGTCAGGGATTCTTGAGCTGTGATTCCTGCATTGTAGGGAGGTTGGACCAGATGACTCTTGGGTCTCTTCCAACTCTACAGTTCTGTGAAGGGCTTTGCTGTCCAAACAGCTAGAGGGCTCCAGGTTGGTGAAGGCTGCTCTAGCCCCTTCATTAAAACCTAAAGAAACCAATGGCCATACGCCATAGAGTTGGAATCATAGAGTTGGAAGGGATCATTACAGTGTGGTACGCTGGTTTGACAGCCACGGACAGGAAGTCCCTACAGAGGGTGGTGAATACAGCCCATGATATCATGGGCTGCCCCTTGAGTTCACTAGATGACATCGCAGGAGACCTCAGGAGAGCGAGGAAAATTCTCAGGGACGACTCACACCCCGGCCAGCACCTCTTTAATGTCCTACCTTCGGGCAGGAGATATAGATGTATAGTCAGCCACACCAACAGGTTAAAGAACAGTTTTTAACTGTGGGCTGTTGGGCTGCTTAATGGGGGGGGTAGTGGTGCAATTGACTTCCGACAAGCACACAGAGTGCGAAGAAGACTGAGTGTATGTGGGGGGGGGGGCTCGTTTAATTTCACTGCACACAGGTGGTGTAGTGACAATAAAGGTTATTTATTTATTTATTTATTTATTTATTTATCATCTCATCCAACCCTCTGCAATGCAGGAATCTCAGCTAAAGCATCCATGGCAGATGGCCAACCAACCTCTTCTTGGATACCTCCAGTGAAGGAGAGTTCCACTGTCAAACAGCTCTTGCTGTCAGAAAGTTATTCCTGATCAGCTAGTATATAGCCATTTTCAGAGGCTTTCAGAGTTGCTCCTCTCCACCCTGCCATGATTAGCAGAAGCAGATATATGCAAATACATGCAAACATAGTAATTTGCATTGGATAATGGGGCACAAAACGAGCACCAAATGTGCATCGTGAACCATGGTAATTATAAGGCTCGCTGGCATTGCTGGAATGAATTCCTTAGAGAAGTAATATCAAGGCTCCTTATGATGGTATAATTTAATCCTAGCCTTGATATCCGTGTGCAAAATAAACACGTGACTGTTCTGGATATGACGGGGGAAATCATTTGCTATTTGGGCAGTGGACCGACCCAATTTGACATGGCCAAATTTGCTTGCAGATCAGATTGCAACAGCTGGCCATTTCCAGGGCACATCCCCAGATTTTATTTTGCAGTTTTAGTCCCTCAAAGAGCATGCATAAATACATCTGTTATGCATACTAAATGCATATTATTGGGGTGGGGGGGCTGCACTGAGAAGCATCAAAATGCATTGAAGAAATACATATTTATGGGAAGAGTGTGTACAAAATGCATACAATTTACATGCATTTTTATAATGCTTTCTTTTGGAAAAATCCACAAAAATAAAATAAAATGGAGCAGTCTTAGAATGTGGGTAGGCAGAAGGTAGATTAGGATCTAGCTGCAGATCTCTTAGTGATCTGCAGGAGATTGCAAATGGTTTTTGATCCCCTATCGTCTAACAATCGCAACATCTAAAAGGCTTCCCTCCTACACTAAATAGGGCTGGGTAAATCGATCAATTCTGGTTTTTCTCAGTTTCCCATTGTTCCAATCTTAAGTTCAGTTACACAACAAATTTGTTTTAAAAAACAAAGAAAGGGAAACTCCTTTGGAAAATTTACCAGCATTTTAGGGTGAATTTCTCCTCATACAAACTTTTGTGTCTTTCATTTAGCCCATCATGCATGTTTTGGTCAAGCATTTTCTCCTATCGTAATGCACGTTTCTATGTTATTGTCACAATTATACGCATTTTTATGCATGCTTTTACTCTAGTGTGTGCAGTTTTGTGGGGTACACATTCCTTGGCTGGAGAACAGCATAGAAAATTCAGAGAAGTGCAGATTTTGGCGGATAAAAGCATTTTGGCTTTTTGTTTTGGAAACTATGGCCCACCTTTAATTGCAAACTGGACTAAACTTCTACACCCCATCTCCCCCTAACAGAAGGGCAATCAGGATCTACTGATATGCATGGCTATATTTATGCAATTGGTTTTAGAAGCCACTTTGCCGCAGGTAAGCAGTATATACTACTATTAGTATCAGTGCTTTTTCCTAAATAAATGTTTAGGGGTACTCTCATTTTCCTACTCATATTGAAATACTGCCCCTCAATGAGACCAAATTTAGATTCACAAAATGTTTAGGGGTATGCGTACCCCTGCGTACCCCCAGAAAAAAAAGCACTGATTAGTACTAATAGATATATTGGCCATTTGCAGTACAACAGCAGGGCTTTTTGATCCCTAACCGCCTAATGATAGGAATGTCTAAAAGGTCTCATCCCTATCCTGGGACAAATAAACACTTGGGAGAAATCCCAGAAGCGGATTTTTGTCCTGGGTTGAGCATGTGCTCATAAATTCCCTGCCCTCCTTACATAAAACGTTTCTTCCCTCCTGAGATAGTATTTTGCACCTGGTTCTAGCCGGAAACACATACACAAATAAAGCAGTTCTTGCAAGCCAAAAGTCTGCCCATCGCTGCCTTCGACTGCCAACATCATATGCTGAAATGATGCAAGCCAAGATCATTACAAACTTAATTTAGGATACTGGGATGTGAGTGGCATGCGGAAGACAGCAAAGGAATACTATGGGGCAGCCACAGAGAACAATTCTCTGTCAAATAGGACAACAGGAGGAGAAGATGCTTTAAGGCATCTAAGGATGGAATAAAGGTCCTTCAATCTAAGGATGGATTAAAGGTCCATTTCGGCATCACTTTTGCAAGGACTTTGAAGAAGTGGGCTTACCAGTTGCAGTGAGGAATTGATGGAGTTTCCCTTCTATTTTTTAACTGTAATTTTCATTTCCTTGCCACAAGTCATAAGTCTGGCACGTGCAAATTAATCGGTTCCTACAGAAGATCAACCTTAGTATTGGAGACTGGTTTTCTGCCACCCCCAATCTGAATTATAAGTTCACAGCTGCAACATTGCAGCATCATTCACAGGTGGGGAAACTGTGGTCATGGAATCATGGCACTGTAGTGTTGGAGGTGACCCATAGGGTCATCTAGCTCCAGCTAAGTCCTCCAGATGTTTTTGGATTCCAACCCCCTTCAGTCCTGGCCAGTAGGGGTCAGGGGTCAGGGTCAGGGGTGATGGATGCTGCAGTCCAGGTATATCACTCCCCATTTCTACAATTAGGTCTAGCACTGTCAATCAGTGACTGTTAGCTCTGACAGCTAAGTGGAGCTTCCATTATCAGGGTCAGTAGATCTCTGCAAGCCAGGTGCTAATACAGGGATGGGGAACCGTGGCCCTCTCGATGTTGTTGGACTCCAAATCCCTTCAGCCCAGCTGGCATGGCCAATTGTCAGGGGTGGCGGAAGCCGTAGTGACATCGTGAGGGCCACCATAGGGACATGAATTGAGGAAGGATCCCACTTTCACATCTA